>SMSR01009552.1:0-29363 GCA_019453355.1 Ceratina japonica
TGCGAGCGAATAGCGTATTCGATCTTTACGATATCCTGAAGTTTTTCATATATTTCGTCGGTGTACCAGTCGGGCATCGATAGATTCATTGCTTTCTACGAAATTACTCTAATTAATTAAAATTCACAGGAACTGTTTATCGTAACGTGCACTTTCTAACAGGTACCCGCGCTACAAGTTGATTATATATTTCATATCCTTGATTTGTTCTCGTTATAGGCAAACCGGTCTTTTCGCTAAGAAGCTTAAACAGTTCATTATAAGGCGATACTATTTTAAGAATTTCCTCGGAATTTCGTACTTCCTCCATTGCCTCGAGGTATCTGCGAAAATTAACGCAAAGCAAATATATATTTAAAAAATCGTCGCGCGTATTTAAACGATGTTTCTTCCAATATTTCCCGTCGATAAAAATTGTTGATTTAAGGATCATTAATGAAAGTGCTCACAGCGGAGAGTAGTCTGGTTTCATTAAATCGTCAACTTTCTCCGGCATATATTGCGTCGGTATAGGCATCCAAGACAAATTCGCGTTCCACATTTGCGATTCAGCCGGATGATAGAGGCCGGCCAATACTAATTGAAGAGACATTTTCGTCCGGTCGTGATCCGAACTGTAAGCGTACACGTCCGAAGGATGATAGATACGTCCCAGAAATTGATCGTACCGTTCTCTCAACATCTTTCCTATCCGATACTCCCTCATTTTTCCTTCCTAGAAACGAATTACCGTGACTCATTTGTTTTCGACGCACGCATCATCCGCGTTGTGTGGCAATAATTGCTGCTTACGTTCGTCAGTTGTGCAAGACCCCATGGTTCGTAAGCGGTTTCATCCAACGTATCGGTCGGCCACATCTCTTTTAAACGCGGCGTTCTTTCTCCATGCCTGAATATCTGATGAAATTAAACAATTACGGAGAAACGCCAAATATCGACATCGAAATCCTTTATCCGTATTTTTTTTTATTACTTTTTTATTCTGCACATGTATAAAAATTATATTTGAACATAGTGCGCAATTGATCGTAAAGTTGAAGTACATGATCGTAAAACGTCTGATAAAGTCTGATACGACGAATTAAAAATGAAAATAAGTGCACGATGAATGAAGTCTTCATTCATATTTGTTAATTCATTTAGGCTGACGCTAAGTGACATAATTATAGAACATTTGTACTCACCACCTGTACCAATTCTACTTCAAGCTCCGTGTTCGCCACTTGAAAATACAAACCTATCATAAGAATAGTTACTGTTGTGAGAGATTGAGCGCGAGACATATTAGAGGAAAAAATAGATGGCTAAGACGTAAAATTTAAAATAGCTACGCCGAATCGTTTCACCGTAGAGACCGTAACTGGAACTATTTTTAAATGAAGAGAGTGGATTGTGAGCTACTTGTGTCTTTTATCATTCCAGTTGCTTCACTGGTTGTTTCCACTGACTATACATATGTCATGAGCTAGTCTCACTCTATCGTAGCAGGAGTGTATAAAAAAAAATTATTGTCCAAAAGATTATAATTATAATATGAAGTAATCGATTCACACACGACGATAACGAAAGTTAAACAACGCGTTTAAACGAGCACCGCACATGTTCACAGTGTTAGCCTATGACAGTTGAACGTTAGTAACACCACGTATAATTTGTATCAGGCAGAGGTAAAGAATGAAAATTATTATGTAATCAAAAGCAAGGCTGCTGTTCGACGATACGTGCAGTGTACACTAGAGCAAAAATTAGATTCTATAAATATTGCGGCGAGCCAGTTGTGTTTTACGTACTCATATCGAAGCGTGGACTTGACTCCTGAGATCGAGCGAGCTCGAATGCCGTTACTCGACAGTTAGAGCTGTTCGGTAATAATTGTCGCGAGTAATAATCCGTTAAGCTATGAAATACAATCTATAGCCCACCTTGTTAATCTACTGCGTGACGAATAATTGATAGTTTAAACGTAACCGCGAACAAATGATATCGTCGAAAGGTAAGTTGCTGATTTGAACTGTTTATCGATAACGAATTTGTACGTCCTTTTTTCTAATTAATAATCGTATACCTGTATTTAAAAAAAATTGCATTATTGAATAAAAATAAAAAAGAAGAATTTTACGATCTTTCGTATAATCATGTTTCATTATCGTTTATTTCAATTGTATAAAGAATATATGCATACAACATATGAAGCACACGTATTGCCTGTAGAATTGATCACTTAAAAAAATATTGAAACAAAAGCATACATATGTGATTGTATAAATTGTTAATAAATTCAAAATTCTATTTGTTCTGATACCAATGTATATTATTTCGATTTAATTTGTGCGCGCTTTTGTAATTGGCGCTGCTTGCCGCTCAGTCACTAGCGTTCGGTGCCATATTCAATCAGAGTTGGTTGTGTGCGTTGCATATGTTCAAGTGTTAGTAGATCGGTTCTCCTCCGTATTAATGAAGATGAATCGTGATTTCGTTACAATCAATAAGATTAATACTTACTAAGTAATCCCGTATGCGCATGTAATGGAAATCTGTTAGTCAGGCAAGATTAACCTAGAAGTCTGGGTAAAAATGTGATTCGAACATGATCGACTAGTCTACAGGTACGGTACATCCAATTTCACGCATATTCTCTACAAAATAATGTTTAAACTAACAAAAATTGCAAAGAAATACGTATCAGAAGGTCGTACATGGATCGTTCGCTAGATCATATCATGCCAATAGATTAATATCGTTTCTTATGACGAATTTGGCGCCTTAAAATCGAACTAAACTATCTTATACATGTAGACGCCATGTTACGGCAGCACATATATTTCGTTGAAATTCGAAAACTGCAAGTACTGTTTGAGTCGCGAATAAAAATCAAACAGTTTTAATGATTTCTTAATACAGATAATTTTTCGTGTGCTACACAGTTTCAATGAGCTCTTTCGTAAATCGTCAAATACATATTTTGGAATTTGGAATCTCTGAATTTTCAACCCGAGGACATGGAAACTTTGGTTCGCCGATTGTAAAGGTAGGAACAAAGATATACATATATTAAAATTATTCATTTATAATTCTCTTCGTATTTATTCCGAACATGGTGTTTTGCAATTGAAAATAAGCATTATCGATAAAGTTCGTGTTTTATGCACATCTATTAAGAATTGGGACTTGGGACTGCAGTTTTAACTTATTATTTTGTATATGTTTTATCTATTATCTAAACTGAAAATTCCCGCATTTGATAGTTACATATACATATACGCAGATATCGTATGTGTGCATGCACATTAATTATACTGTGTGTACATATACATACAAATGTATACATATATGCACTTTACACAGTATATTTTAATTCTATTAAATTTGATTAATACCATAATGTTTTTATGCCAACAAATGTGTTGCATATTGAAAATGTTCCATCGATTCTANAATTTCTTAATTCAGATAATTTTTCGTGTGCTACACAGTTTCTATGAGCTCTTTCGTGAATCGTCAAATACATATTTTGGAATTTGGAATCTCTGGATTTTCAACCCGAGGACATGGAAACTTTGGTTCGCCGATTGTAAAGGTAGGAACAAAGATCTACATATATCAAAATTATTCCTTTATAATTATCTTCGTATTTATTCCGAACATGGTGTTTTGCAATTAAAAATAAGCATTATCGATAAAGTTCGTGTTTTATGCACATCTATTAAGAATTAGGACTTCAAAAATTTCTTACAATTCTCAGCAACGAGACGATTTCATTCTTTTGTATCACTTTTAATAATATTAGATTACACCCGGTACAATTCCCTGCAGTTTTAACTTATTATGTTGTATATGTTTTATCTATTATCTAAACTGCAAATTCCCGCATTTGATAGTTACATATATACGCATATAACATTAATTATACTATGTGTACATATACATATAAATGTATACATATATGCACGTTACACAGTATATTTTAATTCTATTAAATTTGATTAATACCATAATTTTTTTATGCCAACAAATGTGTTGCATATTGAAAATGTTCCATCGATTCTACTTTCGAAAAACTAGCAGAGTTATTTAACAACTATTTAACCTAAATGGAGTAGGAGAGAAAAAGCACAATTTGAACAATTCTAGTCTATACTTTTGTCAAATGGTCAATTATTAATTATGATTGCTATATGGAGTATAGACTAAAATTTATAATAGCAAAATGCGTGTACACGTATGTACGATTATGCTTAGGGAAAGTAATATTACATGAATTTTTATACTCACACTTTCGTACGCAGCATTGTGCAGTGCTCGAAATTCTGCATTGAATTGACTTGTACATGTACAAGCGTATAGGTTATAAGCGGTCGCAGTAGTATCGAAAAATGTGATATTAATAAACGGTACTATTAAAAAAAGACTGCATTTAAGAACTGTAAAGCGTTAAGAAGGAGGAGTCGATATTATATTTTAACTGATTTGAACATTTTAACCGTTTGTTTGAACGGTGAACTGGTTAACCCCTAAGGGTACATATTTCTTGGACATGTACACGTTGTTACTGGAGATTCATTTTTCTTTTTGACATAATAATGAAATACGTTCATACGATTGTTATATATAGCGAAGAAATGAGTTGCTGGTGTCGCTCTATGTAATATTGTGAGAATAGAATCAACAATTGGGGAACACGATATTGAGAACACAATTTTGTATTGTCTTGCATTGTTGATGACAATTAAGCGTTTGTGAAAAAATGTCTGTGAAAAAGAAGTCTGATGCACAAGTGCCAGCCGAAGAGAGTGACCTGTTGTCGATTAGGCCACTTGGGGCTGGCCAAGAAGTAGGCAGGTCGTGTATCATGCTAGAATTTAAAGGAAAGAAGATAATGTTAGACTGTGGCATTCATCCTGGGCTATCTGGCATGGATGCACTGCCATTTGTGGATTTAGTAGAAGCAGATGAAATTGATCTTCTACTCATCTCTCATTTTCATTTGGACCACTGCGGAGCTTTGCCATGGTTCTTACAAAAGACGAGTTTCAAGGGAAGATGCTTCATGACTCACGCCACCAAAGCTATTTACCGCTGGCTCTTGTCTGATTATATTAAAGTAAGCAACATTGCAACAGAGCAAATGTTGTATACTGAATCTGATCTAGAGACGAGCATGGATAAAATAGAAACTATCAACTTCCATGAAGAAAAAGACGTGTTTGGAATCAAATTCTGGGCATACAATGCTGGACATGTGTTAGGAGCTGCTATGTTTATGATAGAAATAGCTGGAGTTAAGATTTTATATACTGGAGACTTCAGTCGTCAAGAGGACAGGCATTTGATGGCTGCAGAAATTCCAAATATTCACCCGGACGTTTTAATCACTGAATCTACCTATGGGACGCATATACATGAAAAGAGAGAAGATCGTGAAGGAAGATTCACAAATTTAGTCCACGAAATTGTTAACAGGGGTGGGAGGTGCTTAATACCAGTGTTCGCATTAGGTAGAGCACAAGAACTTCTCCTTATTCTAGATGAGTACTGGAGTCAGCATCCAGAACTTCACGAAATTCCCATATACTATGCTTCCTCCTTAGCAAAGAAGTGTATGGCCGTTTATCAAACTTACGTGAACGCGATGAACGACAAGATTAGAAGACAAATAGCTATTAACAACCCTTTCGTGTTTAAACATATCTCCAATCTGAAAGGAATTGATCATTTCGAGGATATCGGGCCATGTGTAGTGATGGCTTCTCCAGGTATGATGCAAAGTGGTCTGTCGCGAGAATTATTCGAATCCTGGTGTACTGATGCTAAAAACGGGGTCATAATTGCTGGTTACTGCGTGGAAGGAACGCTAGCGAAAACTATTCTCTCGGAACCTGAAGAGATTACAACGATGAGTGGGCAAAAGTTACCACTAAAGATGTCTGTCGATTATATATCATTCTCAGCGCATACAGATTATCAACAGACATCAGAATTCATACGTATTTTGAAACCACCTCATGTTGTACTTGTACATGGAGAACAAAATGAAATGGGAAGATTGAAAGCTGCTTTACAAAGAGAATATGAAGACGATCCGAACACAACAATGGAGATACACAATCCTAGAAATACAGTCGCTGTAGAACTGTATTTTAGAGGAGAGAAAACGGCGAAAGTAATGGGAACGTTGGCAATGGAAACACCAAAAACTGGTCAAACATTGTCTGGAGTTTTAGTCAAGAGGAATTTCAATTACCACATGCTGGCACCTTGCGATTTATCAAAGTACACAGACATGAGCATGAGTCAAGTTATTCAAAGGCAAAGCGTATATTTCTCGGCATCGTTGCCAGTATTAAAACATCTTCTGGCACAAATTGCCGGAAATCTGGAGACGGTAGATGACAAGAAGCTACGAATTTTTAAGAATGTCGATGTGACCATTGACGGGAAAATTGTAACTATGGAATGGGTCGCAACACCTGTAAACGACATGTATGCAGACTCCGTATTGACTGCGATACTGCAAGCTGAGATGATGGACCAGCCGCCGAAAGTACTACCCGCGCCCACGAAAATGGATAGGATGCATTTCAAAGAGTGCTTGATAGAAATGCTTCAAGAAATGTTTGGAGAGGATTCCGTCCCTAAGATTTTCAAAGGAGAGAAACTGTATGTAACAGTGGATGGGAAAAAAGCGCATATAGACTTGTTAAATTTGGAAGTAACTTGTAAAGAGGATGAGACTTTTCAACAGATAGTGCAAACTGCAGTAACGAAATTACATCAGTCACTCGCGCCTCCCTGTGATACAATTTGAGAGATATTTTTGTGTAATAAATCGTTATACTCTCTTAAAAGTTTCATTGCGTGTGTTAATAGAAATTTGAAAAGAAATGACAACAAAATTAATAATAATACATTATAGGACCATGTGTGCATCTTATTATAAGAAATTTTTATAAAGGTCAATTAAATATTATCCTGGATTTAGGATGGTCATTAATTTTTTATAACAATCGTATGCCTGTAAAATAAAATAATTCATTTATTTCTTTCACATCATTCATCAGTATACAATTTTATATCATAGTATAAAATAATTTTGTATATGTACAATTCCAATTATTGCAAACGTACACAAAAGTGTATAAAATTATGAGATTATTTTATATAATATAAATCAGCATTGATTGATCAAATTCATTTGTAAAAGTGTAAAGTTAAAACGTATATGTATAAATAGTTCATCGATCAACAAATAGTATACGGAGAAAGATCTCCCCATGCAGGCCCAACCTTGAGCTTTACAGGTAGTGGCACTGCAAGTTGACACACTTGTTCCATTGACTCTTTTACGATTGTCGCAACTTGTCTCAAATCGTTTATGTTAACCTGGAACGAATTTTACATTATGAATAATATATTTTATTCGAAGCAGTTGCCTCTTTTAGGTATGTCAAGTACAAAACTTGTTCAATACATGCCTCATATAAAAATTCATCGTGAAGTTGTAGTACTAAATAACCACCCCTTTGGTGTCCCTCTCGACTGTTACTCCTTAATTTGCGAGTAGATGGGTTGACTGTAGGCATAACAATTGCTGAAGTAGGAAATTCGTAACGCATCCTTTCTTCAATAATCACCATGGCCTTTTTAGCAATGTCAGCTGCAGACCCCTGAACTTTAGTGTTCACTGCTTGACGTTCCGCTTGAGCTGTAGCGATAAACAAATTAGAATACACAGTTCGGTATTTCAGAATCTTGTAACAAACTAAAATACAACGTTTACCTTTCTCGGATGAATCGGTACTTGCTAATCCAGGAAACGTTCTCCGTCTTTCCAAGAGAGTCGTTATATATCCATTTGTGCGCGCTTCTTCTCGTACATTATTTAACCACTTGTTTATATTTGGATATGCATTCATAAAGGAATCTAAAAATTCTTTGCCTTTTTCCTCGTCTACTGACAAATTTTCAGAGAGCGTTTTTACTCCCATACCATAGATCATTCCGTAGCATAGCTGCTTCGTTTGCTGGCGCATTTTATCATCGACCTGTTAACGAGATCGTGTTAGGCTCACGTAATTATTAACTTAACTTCATTTATTTGCAATACCTGACTTTCCGATACGTGATTCCACGTCGCAGCAATGCTTTTGAAAATATCACCCGGACTCCGCATGATATCGCATAAGATAGGATCCTTCGAAAAGTGGGCTAAAATCCTTAATTCAAGTTGACAGTAGTCGGCAGATAACATAACGTTGCCTAATGAAGGTATAAATGCCATTCGTGCGCTTATTGTGAAGCTGTCGTCTTCAGAATTGAAATCTCTTGGTACATTTTGTAAATTTGGTTCGTGCATCGAAATTCTTCCAGTCAAAGTGCACGTAACGCAGTTACCGTGAATGCGAGAGCTGCGTTGAGCGACACTCAGTACTGGGTACACGATCTGAAAATGTATATTCACGTTATTTTGACATCGACGTTGTTCATTTTTTAAGATCTGTTTTTGTGTATGAACCTTCGATTGAGTAGCACTTAGTTTCCGCCACGACATAACAATAGTAGATAACGGATGATCAGTATGCTCCAAAACGGCTTTATTCACACTTATTTTTTTCCCTTTATACAAGCCTAAAGCTTCTCCGACTTGTTTCGACGAGGCAAAATTGAATTTCCTCCCAGCTAATTTATACCCTCGTTCCTCCAAAGACAACATTTCCTTGCGAATAACGGAAGACAGATCTTGCAATGCTTGTAAACAGACTCCTAAACCATTTAATTCCATACAAGCGAGTAAAGTCACCGTCTTCATTTCAATTTCTAAAAATGAATTATGTGATTCATTTAGAAAAAAGTATAGACAGTAGTTAGTTAATAAACGTTACATAATACCTTTGAACGTGTATAGTAAAGTCGAGTTTAGTTCCTCTAATTTATCCAACAAGGAGTCTGTAACGTGCCACGTGAGAACAGACTCCGCAGAAGCTCTAAATTCTCCTGGTATTGCACTTTTGATTTGCAATCCAGGCCCTACATCGTAACATGCACCTATCTTCTTAGAAATGAAACATCCTTGCGGGAAATATTCTGCTACTATTTCGCTAAAAGTCTTTTCCTGAATGTTCCCATCGTACAACCAATTTGCCACCTTCGGGTCTAAAAATTTGCAACTTGGGGTAATACCGCAGCATGCATATAACGTTTTAAAAATGTCTTTAGTTGCAAAGCATTTTACACTTAAGAATGTATTGGAAAGCAATTCTTTTAGCAGTTTCATTTGCTCCTTGCCTGGGACTTTTAAATCTGAAAATTTACCGCTGTAGGGATTATAAAACAATTACGTACGAGAATAACATAATATTTATGTACCTTGATCATTTATGAACGAAATATAATATGCGATATTGCTTGACCAAGTAATAGCAGCACCGCATAATTTTTTATTTACGTGCACGTAATTTTCGGGCTTTTTCGATCTCTTTTTCCTCTCGGAAGTAGAGCTAATAATCCTAGTGCCTATAGCATTTGTTTCATCGTTGTGCAATTGACAATTCAAAGCCAGGGCAATACATCGTTTCTGCATTACCTCGCGCTTAAATAAATTAAACGTGCCCCTATCACTTCCAACTTGTATGATATTTAACATATTCCAATCAGTTAATTCATCTACGGTATCCATAATTTCATTTTCTTGCACTTCGGACGGTTTAGAATTTTTCTGAGTCTTCTTCAAAATCGTTCTAGATTTGTGTAAAATCTTCATCGATTTTACAGGTGTGTCTTCTTCGGAATTTGAAACCACGCTATCGATACTACAATTTTTATCAATTAACTTATTGTGTGCAAGTATATTCTTTAATGTTGGTTCTATTTTGCGTTTTTCAATCTGTATCGTCTTCGGAGCTGTACTTTTATGTGTCTTGTTCTCTACCGGTAATTGATCTGAAATCTTTTGTGTGAGGAACTTCTGTTTTTTTTCCGAGTCTAATCGACTCCGCAGTCTGATATTTGTAATAGGTGAGTTCACGTCTTGCGAAGCAACGATGATATCGTCTGAATCAGATTTGTTCGAATCCAATGACGCTGTACGATTTTTATTGAAAAGAATGATGTTCGCTAAGGGTGATTTTGCTATTGCTGTGTCCTTTAATCTACGAGTCTGGGATATTTTATTTACGTCATCAGGAGTGCCCGTAGTTAGTTCAAATGCACTGTCGAGTTTCTTTTTCATCTCTGGCGTAGAGTTACTTGTCCCTGCAGATTCTACAACATTTTGTGTGTTCATATTTTTTATGTCTCTGATACTAGGTCCAGCTAATATGTTTTGGTTATTCTTATCCGTAAGTCCATTTATCTTTTCTGCTAACTTCTTCGGTTCATTCCAAGAATCATCTTTCCAAGATAAAATATTACTTTTTGTCAGAGAACTAGTTGCATCTACTGTCTTTTTATTTAAATCCTTTATATCCTTCTTCGCTTGCACATCATTGTTAACTGGATCATTAGTTTGCAATTTTTCATTATTTTCCTTGTTTGTTTTTGCTTTTTGCGATGATCTACTATTTTCAAATTCTGAAAATTGTAGGGAATCGATGATATTTTGTTCGAGAATATCACATATTTGCGTATCGAGATTTAAAGTTTCATCGAATAAGCTAGGGCTTTGCGAGGTTGCTGGTTTCATAGATAAATATGTAATTTTATTCGCGCCAGGCGATTCTACTGTATCTGCCTCATTCGAGATCCTTACCTTTTTATTAGGAATGCTATCTGTATCTTGATCATTTTGAATGTTATTCCTCAATTTCCTCATGGTAAAATTATGAATACAATTCTTTTTACTTGTAAGATCAAGTAACGATGCACTGTCCCGTTTTTCTTCACGTGGCAATTTCGGGCTACTATCTTCGAAAAAGTCAAAAGACAGTTTTCCACCCGGAGAATTTGTACATTCTGGAATTTCTATTTGCAATAACTGATTAGTAAGTCCTGTATTATCCTTTGTATTTTGAAATTCATTCGGCACATTTGATTTAGAATTAGATTCAGATTTTTCAGAATTATCCGCGACAATTGGGTTGATTGTAGGCTTTTCAACGTTATGAGATTTATTCAGTGCATTTATTTCTTTATTAATAGAAGTGTCATCTTCGGAAATAGATTTTTTAACATTTTTAATGACGCTCTCAGTCATGTCAGGTGTTTCATCTTTGTGATTCAATTCTGTATTCTTTTCATCAGGAATATTCAAATGTTTATCAACACTCTGATCGCCTTCGATCACGTTCTTTACATGCTTATTTTTAATGTCATTTTCATGTGAACTGATTTTACTTTGACAATTATTATCTGCAATTTTAATCTGCATTTGTACATTACGATTTTCTATAGTTCGATTTGTGGATTGATGAATCCGTGAGTTTATTTCAGTGTTCGATTCACTTGCAATTAAAGACTGTTCATTTTCTTTCCATGGTACATTTTGCAATCCTAGTTCGTTCTGTATTGATATGTAAAATCGTTCAGTTTTTAAGTAATCAAGAAAGATGTAGTTCTAATGCTTCAACAATTCCTTACCTGGACTAACATTCTGGCTTGTTGAACTAGCAAAACAGCAGCTTCGTGAGGCGTTAAGCCATCCTTGCCAGTGACAAACACCGTTCTCATCTTATTTCGTTTCAATGCCTCTGATTCGAGTTCACCATCCTGTTCCTTCTCGCTAAAAGGTTACTACATATTATACTCCTTGAAAAGTTATTATAATCCCGAAGATATTGTCTTACTTTCAAATTATACCTTTCAAAAGGGAGAGCTTTATAAAGTGCGCGTTCGACGTCGAATTCATTTGCAATAGCTAAATCGGCTACAGAAGTAATTCCGTGCTTGTAAAGACTTCTAGCGCGCAATCCATTTAACATTGGAAGACGCAACAAATCTAACAATTCTCTACACACGCCGAATTGTAAACGCGTTTGAAACTGCGAAACTAATAACTCCATACAATCCCATCCCAACTGTTTACAGAATTGTGTTACCATTCCTGAAATTTGACATAACATTATGATACCTCAATTTCCAAACATTATCAAATGGAATATTCTCCTACAAGGTGTAGAAAATATTACCAGCAAACGTAGAGGCAGATTGTTGTAAACTTTGAAGAACTCCACGGCAACAGCTGTATTTTTTACAAACCGTATTAAGTGGGACCTCACGGACTAAGTCATGCAAAGCTAAGGCAGTATAAAATCTCTTGTGTATATTGAGCTGAAAACAGTTTTACATTGTTAGTAATACAAACAAATATATTTAAAAATATTCAAAAAAGTAATTTACCAATTTTCCTGATCGTACGACGCCTCTCATAGCTGACATTAAAAATCGTTCTTCCACACCGACAAGCTGTCCGACCCTACGTTCACTCTCTGATAGCTTCCTCCATAATTCAAAGAACGTCATCCAGTCAATAGTCCCAATTTGACTTCCCGAGTTGAGAGGTGTTACCAGGTACACGACATGTAACTCCGTATCCAATACAAAGCATCGTCTTGCTTTCTGAAGTGCTTCAAGTAACAACAGACCATCCCTGGGTGGTACAGAGGCTGCTAAACACGCTTTCCCGAAAGCTGTAGCTACCCATCTCTGACCTTCCTCGGTTTTTTGCAATCTGCATAGATTTATATATGAATGAGTGCACAGGATTGCAAAACATGAGAACTTGATACACGTACAATAAGAATTCATTGTCTATTAGAAACTTGACTGCTTCGTTCGATGGATTCTTTGAATCATCTTCGTTGCTTAGATGTACTAAAGTACATTTGGTATACAATTCGAGGTCTTCCGGGGTATAAACAACTTCGCTAGCGATAGCTTCTAAGAGAGCTCTAATTAAAGGTCCCGAATCATCGAGGCAGGATTCAATCGGTTCCAAGGAAGCTGATAATAATGCTTCAGCTCCCTTTTGTTCATTCGGTTTACACACGAGTATGCTTTCTCCTGTGGAGATGTAGCTTCATAGTTCATTCACATATGTGAGACTGTATTGTTATTTTACCTGCTGTATCTCTTCCCATTCTACCCGCACGTCCTATCATTTGCTTATAAGTAAGACTATCCAGTAATCTGCCTCCAAACATTGGAGATCTGATAATTACTCTTCTAGCAGGTAAATTTACCCCGCTACTTAAAGTCGAGGTTGCGACAAGAACTCGCAAAGATCCAGTCCTAAAACGATTTCGACATTCAATTGAAATTCTTTAGATAAGCGGGAAATCTGTGAGACAGAGACCTGAAAGCTCCTTCTATAACATCTCGTTCATCCATTGTGAGCCCAGCATGGTGGAAAGCTGTCCCAAATGAAACCGTGTTTCTTAGCACATTATCTAATCCTGTAGGGCAACGTTTCAGTTGTTCCAATGTTTCTGAGATTAATTCAGGATTCAATTCCTGTCTTAACATTTTACCCAGCTGAGTATCCTTTAGACCTAAAGTTACATAAATTCTTGATTATGTAATTGCACACCGAAGGATAGAAAATTAAAATTATTTAACAAACCCAGCACGGAAAATGCGGCGGAAATTTGTTGAGCTAATTTCTCACACCAATTTTTCGTTGGACAAAAGATCAGAACACTATGTCCATCGGATATCGTTTCGACACATAGGTGAATAATATCATCTGTGTCCATAGTTAATTCGGGCATTGGTGTTAACTGTCTTATAAGGCATAATTTATTATCATAAATATTCTTCTCTATCTGAAAATATAATCTGTATTTTATCTGTATTTTATCTTTCAAATACATATAATACTTTTACTTATTATCAACTACCTTGCATTGTTCGTTGAGGGGTACTGGTCTGAAATCTGTTTTATACAATTCTGCGTCCAGCCACTGAGCTAAGAGGGATAAGTTCGGAAGTGTAGCAGACATTCCAATTAATTGTATATTAACATTCTCATCCCTGTAATGAAATAATTCTAAGAATCTGTTTTACTTTTTTTTATACTGAATAGAAATATCTCTCTTACTTAATGGTCATGAATTTCAATTTAGTTAAAAGTAATTCTAAAAGGTATCCGCGACTGGGATCACCTACGAGATGTAATTCATCTATAACTACAGCTCCTAGATTAGCTAATTCATTCTCTTCCATCAGTCGATTTATTAATGAATTAGCTTTTTCAATAGTTGCTATTGCAACTTGGGTTGCTGCGAACCCTCCGGGGGGCACAATCCCACCCATAAATCCTTCTGCTCGAACTCCACTATCTGATAACAAATCCTGGAAAAAGAAATACAATTGTGAAGTTTATATTGTCCTTGATATATTTCCATACTGTTTTCCAGTACGATTACACATTACCTGAAAATAGTACATTTTCTCTCTGACAACAGAGACAAATGGTAGGATGAAAATCACTTTTTTTCGTTTTTCTAAAACTGTTTTCATCATTAGAATTTCTGCTACCAACGTCTTTCCAGCAGACGTTGGAGCAGAGTATACAAGATTACGTCTCTCCTCAATAACTTTATGATTTGATAAGCATTCTACTTGCCAAGCAAACATAGTTGTCACTCCTCTTGCTTCATATCTCTAAAAGATCATTAGCATTTAACTACGTGAAGTAGAAAGAAGAAGCTATTAAATATTACCTTAAGAACATTTGTTGGCAAACCCCAAGAAGATAACTTGCATCGATCTTGAGTAGGAATAATGGAAATAGAAGGATGTAATTCTGACGATTTTTCTATACTGTTTATAGTGGCACTATTATTAGATGATCTTGCATTGCTTGTATCATTCGCTGTAGAATTGCTGTTTGAGTTATTTTCAGTACGTAGAACTGATAATTCAGATGTGATAAACTGCTCTGCCAATCGATTCAGACTTGAAGGGATATTTTCTTTGTTAGTTTTAGATAACTTATCCTTCTTTCTTAATGATGTAGTCTTTGTCTTTAATTTGGTTTTGACTGTGCTTTGATTCTTGGATATATTAGTTGTGGTAGTAGACTTTGATTTTGAGATAGTTAATTTAAGCCTTTTATATCCTGAATTGTGTTGACTCACAGTAGGTCTTGTTTCTCCATTGACTTCATTATTATCAATGTTGTTCAACTTATTTAGTAGCTCAGAGGAAAATATGCTATCTTTGAAATACTTATCAATATCACTACCATCATTGACAATATCCATGTCTTTGATCTCAGTCTGAATGTGGTTCCCAAAATATATTTTATTCAGGGAATGCGTTTTGTTTTATTCCCCTTGCATTTATTAAAATAGCAGATATTTCACATTTAGTTTAAAAAAATAAATAAATAAATAATTAAATTAATTCTTTGCTGGTTCTGATCGAAAATATGATCTTGAGTATAAAATACAACATCCAATGCATTATTTAATAGTATTATATTACAATTGAATAAATTTAACAGCATATGTACAAATCAAAATATTATACACGATTAAAATTCATTTCACTCTTCAGTTCTTTAATAAGAAATCATACAAACATTTCATAGTTTTATATTCAATTAAATTAATGAAATTTTCGCAAAATAGTTTCCATTATGTATTGATTAAAGTAGGAAGATGCTTCAGAATCTTTCTTTACAGCGTTCTTCCCATTGTTTCTGTTATAATATTGAATAAAAATCAAGACATCGTTGGTAAACAGAATTTGTACAGCTGAGATCAGCTGAGATACAACTGCCAGTTGCACGTGGCCGTTGCTAATATTTCTGCGTGTATTTCTGTAACAGGAGCTCGAAACTTCCCTAGTCGAGAGCTTTATGATTGATAAGTAAATCGAAAATATCTTTACAGTATAATACTTTAGCGTTCATTATAAGCATTTGAAAGAATTTCTGATTGCTATATTTATAAATATTCATTTTATATAAAAAATTCTGCAATATGGATAGGCTGCCCTCTATTGGAGACGCTCTGAACAATTTTCGAAAGACGTGCCGGATAATGAAAATGATAGAAGCATTAAAATTAACCTGACGAAATTTTATTTGTAACGTAAAGTAATCGTTATCATTATTTTGTGACAATGATGCTATTACATAGGTGTTTGATTCTAATCATGTATTGATTAGTCGTAAATTGAAATTTGCAACGGTACAGTACAATAAAAATCACGTAATATTTCATGTACTACGTATGTATGTACAAAATATTATTATTCGCTGTCGTGATCTTTGCGATTGAAAATTCCTGGAGGAGATCAATTACAGGAGAACCGTTTATCTCTCGACTTCAATGTTACGGTCGATGTAGGATACGGGGAATGGGATAAACGTCCATCTTCCATGTTAAACGGACTTTCTATCAGGAAGTATCCAGTATTTAATCGGCAATCAGGTGGCAGCAAGACGCTTTGGCCAATTGCATATTTATCAAAATTAGCATTCGCGTTTCGATCGTGTATTTTAACACTTTTCACGCGGAACTGCCGCATTAGTGAATCCATCAAACAGACTTTTCAAATTCTTCGGCAAGATGCGTCTATTAGAAAGTGATAGACGGGTAATAGCGGAATAGGCGTTCAATTGGCTGCCGGTGCCGTCGTTTACATTTAATAAGCGGAAAGGTACGACGTTAAAAGCAGTAATCGCATCGGGTGTAACGTCAAGAAATATTTTTTCTACACGGTCAGCTTAACTTGCACATTTTTTCCACTTAGTTTATCGAGTGGTTAATTAAACAAAAATAAATGTGATAAGAACAGGATTCGTTTTGTTGAATAAACGATGTGAAATAAATGATTTGATTAGTTTATTAGTATTTACGTATATTAATACATGTGATGATGGTATAATGTTCATTTGTCATTTACAGTGAGAGTCCAGAGGGCCGTGATTTCGAATATCCTACTACCGCCAGCGTGCGCGCGCATTTCTCCTCCTCCCGTAATCGCACGCCACTCTGTTGGCGCTGGAACTTCGACATTCTCGACATTCTTCGCCATTTGGCTCTGCCTGTAGTGTCGAAGGTCAGTGTCAGTGTTAAGCATCAGGTGTTTTCTACGTTAGACATATCGGTGTTCGATTTTAATCGCACGTAATTGTTGCACGTGTACCGTAGCATCAGGTACTTTCTGCGTAATTGGTGATCAACTCAACGTATCACGATGGGTCGGCTTCAATCTCCCCGTTTATCCACAACTGATTCCCAGTGTAGACAATTGCGACGCTTAAACCAACGCGCGTAAGTATCATAATTACTGTTCTTATATGTAGTACTATTTTTCGACTTTCGCTGTTAATTCCGATAAACAAATAAACGTTTGCTCAATTACAATTAGAGTACACAATGTATCTTCGTGCTTCTAATTTAAAATAACTTCGGTTTCGGACTTTCGTCCTCGTTTCTTTGTGTTACAGCTTGGGCTTTAATCAGTCACCTCAATTCTTGGCGCCCATCTTCTTGAGGCCGGAGCCTCCTCGCAACCCTCCACCTGTTGAAGATATGAACAACAATAATCCACAAATAGTAGATCGCAGTGAGTTGAATTTTGTTTAATTCCTCCGGTCGCTCGATCGGATCGAAGGACCGAAACGGCACGGGCGATCGGTTGTATTTTATATTCGCTGGACGAGCGTAGCGACCCTGAGTATTTATAATATTATTATAAATGCTCGGGAGTAGTGACTATTTGTAGTAATATCTTGTAACACGTGTGAATAATGAATGGTTACACATACGAAACGTAATAGATAAATGTCGGCAGATTCTCGGTTTCTCATATAATTCTCATTTAATGGTAGCTAATTTTACCAATCGATTACAGCTCATTACACATGCCCTTAGAGTGTGAGTTTGTTTAAGCTCGGGTGTCGGAGGCGTCTCCGGAGACGTTCTCTCTAGTGTAGGCTCTTTGCGCCTGGGCGGCTCGTTATCTGTGACTGCACGTACCGTCGTGCTTTCTGCCTGTGTTGGAGTGCTTTTTGCCGTTTTTAAATATAGAACAGATAGGTAGGTGACTTACGTCTGGTACGCGATTTTAGATATAAGTAGGTAGGACCGGGCAGGTAGGTACAGAGGGTAGCACGCGCGTTCTCTATCGAACACGCCGTGTCCATCTGTTTCAGAAAATTTGCGTTTAATCAATCCGCTGTCATTTGATATGTCGATATTTTGAATGCGCTCTTTGGCTTTCGATCGCGATCAAGTAGGATCGCGCCGTGCGGTACGAACCGCAGAGTCCTCTGCTCGAGATCAGCTCGCTTCCACAGACCTATGATCTTCAAGTTTGGTTTACGCTTCTATACATATAGACTTCCACGATTATCTCGTGCTTAGATGTAAGTTGCAGGTGGGAAGAAGTCGCCCGAATAGAGGAGAGGCTACGTGGCGAAGGGGCCTGATGTTGTGTGCACTGTCAAGGGGGCAACTTCAATGATCGTGCATTCACAGGGTTGGCCATTTCCGCTCCAACGTCGTGTGCGATCTCTTCCATGAGACCATGGGATCATGAGAAAGAAGTTCGTCAAATCCGTAAGTGAAATCTCCGCTTCGATGCGGTTGAAATTCCCCGAATCTTGCGACTAAATCGAAGCTAAATTTCACACCGAGAACGCGCGGGGGTGCGTTACCGTCTGTTTAATTCGATGTTCGGTGATACGATTCGAAGGCGTCCGGTACCGCGTAAGATCGTTAGCCGGTAGTGTGTGAACGGAGCCTAAACGGTGGAGCAAACACGTCGACCGGGCGGACAGCCGGGTAGACAGGCGAACAGACAGAAGCTGGAGCACCTGTCCGTCCCTCCACTTCTTCGGTAGACGGCAAAGAGGGGCCGGCACTGGGTACCTCGTGCCGCGGTTCAGTACCTCGTGCACGCTCACGTTGATAAGACCTTGTTCTAATCACACGTCACCTGGCGTCGATGGTCAGTGTGCGGACCTCTCGCGCGATCTCTCACGCTTCGTTCGACGCGTTCATTTCCATCGATTCGATTCAATCGCACTCATTCTCCCTGTCCTTTATTTCTGTCGACGTTCTTTCTTTCTCTNGCTACGTGGCGAAGGGGCCTGATGTTGTGTGCACTGTCAAGGGGGCAACTTCAATGATCGTGCATATTCAGGGTTGGCCACTTCCGCTCCAACGTCGTGTGCGATCTCTTCCATGAGACCATGGGATCATGAGAAAGAAATTCGTCAAATCCGTAAGTGAAATCTGCGCTTCGCTGCGGTTGAAATTCCCCGAATCTTGCGACTAAATCGAAGCTAAATTTCACACCGAGAACGCGCGGGGGTGCGTTACCGTCTGTTTAATTCGATGTTCGGTGATACGATTCGAAGGCGTCCGGTACCGCGTAAGATCGTTAGCCGGTAGTGTGTGAACGGAGCCTAAACGGTGGAGCAAACACGTCGACCGGGCGGACAGCCGGGTAGACAGGCGAACAGACAGAAGCTGGAGCACCTGTCCGTCCCTCCACTTCTTCGGTAGACGGCAAAGAGGGGCCGGCACTGGGTACCTCGTGCCGCGGTTCAGTACCTCGTGCACGCTCACGTTGATAAGACCTTGTTCTAATCACACGTCACCTGGCGTCGATGGTCAGTGTGCGGACCTCTCGCGCGATCTCTCACGCTTCGTTCGACGCGTTCATTTCCATCGATTCGATTCAATCGCACTCATTCTCCCTGTCCTTTATTTCTGTCGACGTTCTTTCTTTCTCTTCGATCTTCTTCCTTCTTTCGTTCCTCGGATTCGCGTGCGTCGAACTGACACGGTGGTACGTACACAGTGGATCGCGATCGAAGAATTTCTCCGGGCCCATCGAACGATCCAGATCGTTCCTCGGCTTCTTTTGCCCTCTGCGCGTACACCGCATACGTAATTATCTCCGCTCGCGCGAGCCTTCGTCAGGCACGTAGGCACGGTTCCGAACGTGTCACGCCTGATCATCGTTTCGTCATATCGAGATGCAGCTACAGAATACACGCGCGCATCACGCTCCGATGTCCAGTTCGACGTCCGTACCGCGTACAGATCGTAGCACGATTTCCGTTTTGGCCCGTTCCACTCGCGGCATACTCGTCTTCGCTGGCGAGGATCTGATCCCTTCGCGACGTCCGTGTATTAACGTTCTTCGAATTCCGCACGCGTGCCGTCGATCGGTGGCCACGTGTTCCGTCGCTACCGATAAATAAATGAACTCCGCGTTGCTCTGATAATTATTCGGTCACCGCGCGCGATCGTGACGTGGTACAAAAGAGGCTGTCGCACCCGCCTGTCGAAGGTCGCGTGGATCGACGCCGTCCAGAAGGAGAAATTAGGTGAACGCTGTCGGTGAAAGAATATTCGTCCCACTATCCTACCGCGGAGGCTGTAGAGTTCGTACGAAGGTACCTGCTCGTGACGTCGGGCCTCCGTATGGTTACGTAATGGTGAGCAATAATAAACGCGTCGGGCGAAGTTATTTCGTGAACCTGATAAAAGCACCACGTGCCCGAACCGTTGACATTGGGGACCGGAGTTTTTGTGGGGTCTCGACGAAGACCTCACGGTTCCTTGACCGACGAGCACGAGTTCCTTGAATCGTACAGGGCGACGGGCCCTTTCAGTGAAAGCCGGATCACCGCGTTGTGTAAATTTGTGAAACTGCGAAACCACTTCGTGCGTGACATATATCATATCCTGCGACAGGTGAATCGTAAAATTTACTGTTCCTCTTCGTTGCTGCGTGATTTCGCGACGCGCGCGAGCGTTTCGTAGAAAAGCTCGTGGCACCGGCCCGTAGGAATCCCGTTACGCCACAGTTTTTTGGATTAAGAGAGCACCATACGAAATCGGTGAGCAACAACACACTGTTTCATCGGTAGTTCTAATCTAAGTTTAGATCGAGATCGATACTTCTGTATCTACCATCTCTACTTCATATCGTTATCGGACAGAAACGTTTTTTTATCGATTTTTACGAATTTCGAAATTGGCTGACTTAGAATCGGAGTTTTACTAAACGCGATGCGATATTAGTTCGAAAGTGTTTCAAGGTCGATCATTAGGAGCTAGTAACTGTTTCTTTGAGTATTTATTTTTATATCTGAATTCTTCGAGAGAAATGAATATTGAATACATGTTTTATCGTGTCCTTATCTGAACATGGTTCGTCTCGTAGCAAATAAGGTCTTTCCCTAATGCGATGCACATTAAGGAATATATCAGTACAGAGTTATGCTCATTATGCTCATTTCTTTGTTTCGCCTTGACACACTTTTGTAACGTTTCGTTCGTTACAGTAGGGTAAAAAGGAGCATTAAGATCGCAAGGTGATTCAAATGTAGACCTATATATATACGTAATGCGGCGTTTTAAGAAGGTAGTGCTTCATGCAAATTTCACGTTTCCACGTGCAATCTATCTCGACTGTTGCATTCGACTTGCGATTGATTTAAGCACGCATTGAGCCGCTCGACAGTTATGATCGGGCCAGAGAAAGAATGAATTTACATTAAAAATATGTGAAATTGCATAACGCGATACATAATACGAGAGGGGAAAAAAAACTGCTGCGGGTAATAATCGTACGTGCTCGAAATGTGACGGATAAATATNATTAAAAATATGTGAAATTGCATAACGCGATACATAATACGAGAGGGAAAAAAGAACTGCTGCGGGTAATAATCGTACGTGCTCGAAATGTGACGGATAAATATTCATGTTAGGAAATGAACGATACCCAGAGAGAAAAGTGGATAACGTCTAGTCTTAATTAACAGTGCCAAACGTGAAACATTCGGAATCCGATGAATTATGCATAAAATAGAGCCGCAACAGTAGCGCACCGCAATGTACTGGGGAATAATGCATAGAGATCGGGCTAACTGTTCTCCCTTTTTTTAAAGGGCCTCCCTAAGACACGACGAATGGAATGTACGCGCGATCCGTGTGCTTCCACGGGAGGTTCGTTGCCGGCGTAAAACGCATTTATTAATGATAACGAGCCGCGCGGCTAAACTCGTACAACGCGCAATCATATGCATTCCCACCTCAATTTAGTCCCGAACAAAACATTCCGTGCCGCGATGCTTACCTACACGCGGCCAATCCAAGATTTAATGACCGTGATCGTCCCTTAAGGAATTTTGATCGCAATCGCCATGGGAACGAGCCATTATTCTTTGCCGCGGCCGCTATTAATTAGTGACTAATTATCCCGGCCGGGAATGTGTGCGTTAACAGCGTAAATAGATTGTCAATCGCTTCGAGCTCTGGATCAACTAAAAAAAGGGGCATAATGAAGCCGCGAGCGTGTCTTGGAGAATTTACGGACAGCTTCCTTGTGAAAGCTGATTCTCTCGCTGGAAAATCCGTAATAAATAATGGCTTCATTGTTTCGCGATGCACACAACCCGCAACGAGGTGGAGGTCGTCCAACTCGCATATTTTTCTATCTGATATACCGTGTAATCGCCGGCTGAACAGCAGTGAAAATTATGCAATTTATGGAACCACGTAGCGCGGATGAAATTGAATGATAAGATTTGAATTGAATCGCGTGGATGATAGGATATCGCGATCGGAAAGCGTAAGAATTATTTAGATACGTCTTTGTTGCAATGGCATTCGTTTGTGAAATAAGATTCTGTTTTTCAATTCCATTCGCTTTTTTTCTAAACGCTCCGACTTCATCAATTTTATAATTAATATTTCATGAGGTCCATTATAATACATTACCGGGATTCTACTAGCTCTTTCTATGAAAATGCGATTCGCACGGAACGATAGCATGAATTGCAGCATTATGTCGTGTTTGTTAATTCCTTTTTAATAACGGTGATTTACAAATAGCCATGTTGCAACGTAGACAATGTAAAGGGCAAACAACTTTGTAGATTCGTTACGTGGATCGTTAAATACCACCAATTGTTTGTACATTACGTTTAATGACTTTCTACCTCGAATACAATACGAACTGTGGGGAAAGTATGTGTTAAAATCGTTTGGGTAAACTGCTTGTCTGGAAAGCATCGTTTCAAAGGTTACTAAAATTGAAAATCAGTCGAACGTTTAAACAATTCTATATTGCAATCTCATACTTCGGTCATCAGTAGACATCTTTTATAGATTTCACAAATTTTATTTCAACGAAATCCATATTCGGAATATTATATACGTGAAAAATTGAACTCCTCTGAATCAGATGTTCAGTAGCATAATACGTACGGTCTATCGGCGAATCGTAGAGAAAGAGTATGTATACCGCGTGCAGCTCGCTATATGGCCCGAAGCTTGGTTATTAGTAAGTGCGTGCTAACGTGTCGCGAATGTAAAAGTAAGGAAATGCTATTGGCTGCGAGCTACAGCGAGTTAAACGAGCAGATGTACCGTGTAATTCTTCGTCGGCGAGAATCGTGTTCGGTCGTAATTCATTCATCGTCTACGTTTCTAAAGACAATACGCGTTGGAATAATTACAGAAAAAATTAACAGTTAAAAAAAGCATACGTCTTCTGTTCGTGAATAATCCTTTAACTTCCCCGAGGAATATACTTTTTATCCCGGGTCTCATATACCTCATAAAGTGAAATCGCTAGTCCGCCATTCTCGTACCAGTAGCAAATTGTAATTGATTAAAAAAAAACTGAACTGTGTGATTAACCAATTGAGTGATTTAATTGAATAATTATTGATACAGCCGCAGATATCGTGAGTCGCATACAAATGTGATCGAGAATCTAGGAATTAATTAGTACACACACGATACAGCCTTATTAAAACAATTCGAGGAAAGAATAATCATATCTTTACAGTTCGTTCATAAATAGAACGTGAATCAACGACAGAGTTTACGATTATGACATAGAATTTGATACCTACATCATCTGCAATGATTTAAGGAAAATTGTATGTTATACTTGTTACACTCATTTCATAATGCGTGCAGAGATACATACTGCGATAGTTACACGGCATGTTCGCCGCTCGTTTCTCAAATAGATAGACCGATAGTCGATACTAGGGAAATGATCATTAACCAATGTTTCGCGTTTTATGCCGTTAATTATCGCGGAGCCGATCGAAGATCCTACCGAGACACGCTGATTAATAGTCGGCTATGAATAAATTTATTTTTCGCGTAGCGACATTGTCTAACTGTAAACGTCGGATGTAAAACCGCGCGTACCCGGTCGTTCGAAAAGACGGTGTGTGGCATCTTATCATAACAAATGTTCGTGCCTCGGAGCTGCCTCGGACCGCAGCTCCGTTACACAACTCGATCAATTATATTTGTCCCACAAAACCGGGTTGCAAGTAAGAGTTCTTCTAACTCTCGTTTCCAAGTAAACGCCGCGATGGCGTGTCTGAAACGTTCGCATATTTTTATTAGACCGTTGCCAACCGCGAAGGAATGCGTTGCTACCTCTCGAACGAAAAGTTTACGATCAATTGTATCGCCGACCCTTTTGTCGCGGATACGTTACGGCGCGCGTAAATACGTTTGACAAGCGGTCAAACGTGCATGCAAAAGGCGCCAGTGGGATTCGATGATAATCAGAGAAATCCGATTCTATAGGTCGCGAGACTGTAATGGTTTATGCGATATCGTTTTTGATAATAGAATTGAAAAAGAGAAACGAGACCATTTAATTTAGTAGATTTATCGTCGTCCGACAGAGGAGATCACGGGTCCCGATCGTCGTTTTGCATTCTCAAGTATGTAAACAATTTCTTGTTGCCCCTTTAGCATCGCAGGACCCACATATTTAAAATAACGATTCCCCGTTTAACCGCGTCGGAAAAGTTTAACGACGTATGAGCGACCCGGTCGTAAAATCGGCTTAATTAGGACCAGCGCAGATACGAGAAAATCTAACAGAAAAAACGCAATAAATTCGAACGCGTAATTCAAGTTTTACGAAGGATGCGTGAAGTCTTACGGCAGCGGGTATCGTCGCCGCTTTACGACGACGCGAGGCGATACGATTCCCGATAAGAATTCCGTCGTTCCTTTTTCGGCAAGCCGTCCGGATGGCATTCCGATTTTTCTAACGCGATCGAAACGCGGAGGCAGATACTAACGGTAGACACTTGGGACTTTCATTCATAAAACGCGGCGCTCGCGGACGCCGCATTACTCTCGATCAGATTGAAAACCAGTTTCAGACACGCCCGTTTAAAAGTAATTCTTCATTACTTTTACCGCGCTCGTTCGAACCGCGCAACTTCCTCGCGGCGGAATATCTATCTATTACGTGAAACTATATTTCAAGGCTCATTTCCTTGCATTCAACCTTCGCTACGTTCAACGTCCACGCCCTAACGTGGACCGGGAACACGGCCGGTCAGGTTATTCAAATAATTTCACGCCGACGTTACAAACGTGTATACAATATTGATTCTGATAAATACAATCGCGGCATTATAAATCGTCTCAGACGTCGAATTAATTCACGTTTGTCGGCGCGCAATAGAAATCCATAAAAGCTCGAGAGCTACGCTGGGATATTGAAGTTAATTTTCATACCATATGACTAGAAGTCTGACAAGCTTATTAATGTCCATCTTTTAATCAATGAAAAATTGGTTTTTCGATATCTCCAGGTGAAAGATCACGTTTTAAGGAGTATAAAGATCTCAAGTGAGATATATCGTGAGATATCGAATTCTCACCGCGTACAAATCAATTTCACCCCTTTCGCGAAGCTCCCCTCGGGCCAGGCGGTAATCACGTCGGAGGTAAGCGTCGATTATCTCGATTGCACCCTCGACGACTTGACCAGATGAGAGACGACTCGAATCTCGAAGAAACACAATAATCCAGAAAACGAACAAAGCCGTTTGATTTCGAAACGACGCTTAATGATATACTATGTAATTCATTTAATCGTAAGTAATTATGGAAGCAACGGGATATAAATTCGATCCTCGAAGCTGCGCCGGCAGCTAAGGTGTCGATCAGTCCGCGAGCCTTATACTTAAGGCTAATTGTCTTTATTATTCGAAGTTTGATCGTGGCCATACTGTATTATTACACACCGGCCAAATTGTTTTAAACCTACTGCGTAGGAGTATCGCAAGCTATCTTATTTACTAGGTCTCTTTGACATGAATCGTCTCGTCAAATATCTCATAATTCCTTATCTCATACAATAATACTGAATCTTTCGCTGAGTCACAGTTCGTTCGATCGAACATTTGTCTAATTTGTATCCCGATGGTCTTTAAATCCACTAGATGTCTCGATCACGTAATTTTATTAATGAGTTTCAGTAGAATATTAAATGTTCTACTTGTTTAGAAAATGTCGATCGTCAATCTCGCGGTTTTCCACGTATCTCTGTTAAAAGTGTCACCAATACCGGGCTCGTAGGCGTGTAAACACGCGGCGCGGCATAAAAGCGCGTGTAAATGATTTATCTTGATCCCTCGCCCACGCTTTTATACTCCGACCCCCAGAATCGACCCGCGGTACGTTTCATTCGTTCTCCCCTACGCTTTTTATTCCTGCCCGTCGCCTCCCTCCGTTTACCCTTTTATCTTCATTCCCGCGCATTATTCTTTCTCCGCGAAGACGGCGCGTCGTACGAAACGCACGCTCTCGATCGCGATAGAGATATTAGATAAGCAGATTTTTTCCCTTTCGTTCGCAACAACACGAAATTAAATGGATCGTCGCCACGTCGTGGAGAATCTCTCGGCTCGTTCTTTCGCCTTAAGTTACACCGCCTCGTAAACAGTTTTCAATTGTCCTCGTGACAAACTTTCTTTGTGTTCGAAGCTTTACGGTTCTTCCAGGTAGCACGAACGATACAAATCCATTATTTTACAATTTTTAGATATACGACAAAGATTTCGTTAACAGGAAAACTTGGGCTGTATTTTTGTAAAGCTGATCGACCAGCGACGACCGACGTCGTTTTTGGTCTTAATACCGCGAGGTTCAAAGACCTTGCCATTGAATTCGGCTGTAATCGAAGTTGACGTCAGCGAGTACCCGGCCCGGGTAAGGAGCACCGATGTAACTGACTTTCACGAATATCGGCCGCGACACTTCGCTAAGGCGAACGCCTTGAGGAACGCGGCGACTGAACATTTCACGTCCCGCCGCCGCGGCGATCCCTCTCCCGACGTCGACGAATAAACGCGATTATGTTCGCGTCCTCCCCGTACGAGAGATATCAGCTTCGGCGGACCATGAACGAAGTCTCGTCCAGTTCCCGCTCGGACAGAACCCGGCCGAAGGCATTATTCTTCTGAAAGGATCCTTGCTGATCTGTCCCGACCAACGATCTCCTCTCGCGTTCGCTTAGAATAATTTGAAGTGTTACACATCTTACGAGATACGAAGCGATCGGCGGTGAAACGTGGAGAAAGTATTCTCGAGTTTTGTCCTGGAGATTGTACGCACCGAAAGCGAAGGTGGACGATTTTATCCTTGGTCGCAAACACGTGGGTAACAGTGCAGCGTGTCTCTGCCGCAATTTTCTGTAAAAACTGTAATTGATCCCCATGAAAATTCTGTCGCGACGCAATCAATCTCGTTGAGCTGTATTTATGTTCAAGGGAAATGATCATTTCTGTCAGCTGTCGGATACCTTTGAATAATTTAATATCGTTCATTATGCGAACATGAATCACCGTACGTTGCCGTGGGTAAAGACAAAGAGATGGTTGAAGAGCGGTACAGTTAGACAGGACGTTTATGGCTTACCTGGTCGTCTCATGGGATGAACTATATTTTATTGCCACAGAGGCAATCCGTTTCGGGCCGAGGCATTTTCACCGTGAAGGGCAGGCATTGAGATGATATATTATGCGACGCGAATTGGTTAGAATCTCCAAGACGGCATAAGTCACTGAACAATAGACTTTGTACACACGTATTCCCCTTTAAGTACTTCGAGTTGCCGTGAAATCGCGTGTAAGGAGTGCAGCGTGCAATTTGCGTTTTGAGTGACGGTGTCAGCGCAATCAACAAATTTCACGCCTAGTTAACCGTACTATAAATTACGTGGTACAATGAAAATTTATGGTGCATCATTGAAAGCGAATCTCCTTAACCACCGCGTTCACTTAATGCGTATTGAATAATTTATTTCATTGGGAAACTGATATCTCTGTCTTGTCTTTGGGAGACATAAAGCAATTTGCTGTTTAAACGGTGTAGAAGTATCGGTACACCCAGTACGTAAAATCGTCCTCTTCTTATTTCGATCTCCGCTTCAGGTTGTACCTTGTAACGGTTCTTGAATATTTGGGACTCGTTGCGCAGTCTTAATACTCATTAACACAAAGGTCATTAAAGAATATCCCAATTATATTTCCTGCGCATTTAAATTCCAGAAGAACGCATACAATCTCATATTCAATTTGGATCGCCGTAGCAAGAAATTTATTAATAATTTAGTATAAATAAATTAATGTTTAATTCAACCGCTCAGATTCTTGTGCATGAAACGGTTCATTTTGTATGTCATGCGTTGAAATTCATTTCAATTTGATAAGATACAGTCGCGCACTCCTACGCCTGTCCATTGAAAAAATATTTGACGTAGCGCACAAAACTGAACGAATGGGTTTCAATTAAGTTTTATTAGGGACGGGAGCCAAAGCTCTGCCATATTTCGAGACCTGGGTGTGGCCAATCTCGTATAATCACGTTCTTTTTGTGAACGGTGCCATTGATCGGTAACCTATTCCTCGTAGCCGCGGTCCATTGTGTCGAGTTTTCGAGCGCGCCGCGGTCAAAGTAGTCATGTACGCTGATTGTAATCTTCTTACATCGTGATTTAAGTGCTACGAGAGGCGAGGACGAACGGGCGTCCACGCATGCATGCAAGCGACGTCGCCGTCGTTAGTTTTGTTATTCCGTTGCCCAGTTTCGTCGCCTTTGTCGTCGGCCAAACGCACGGCTCAGCCCCGAACGAGAGAAAGTCGCCAATCTCTCTGATGCTCAGCTTTAATACGCGCATTTACTATGTGTCGCCGCGATCAGTTCCAATATCGGATTTCCCGAATTACAACGATGTAATATTTCGAGCCGATCTTAAATTATTGCCTCAGCGCGCGACGAGGAAGCAGGACGAATACTTTCGAAACGACCGGTTGCAATCGACGCGGTGCATTAAAGCGTACAAGGCATCGCGCGTCTTCGTAGATAGAGTGCATCGACGTTTGAACGAGCTACGAGAAATTCATACCTGATGGCAAGCTGCCCGCGAGGTAATTTTGGCGAGATGAGTTTCTTCCGCGTATTAAAACGAACTTAGTCTATTTATTCGACTAATTTACGGGGTTACGTTAATTAAGGAACGACGTGAACTCCGATCGTATAGACTAGTATAAAGGGAGAGACATTCGATACGATAGCTTGGAAATAATTTGATCGAATCGGGAGTTTCTC
>SMSR01009552.1:39777-90314 GCA_019453355.1 Ceratina japonica
ATTTTAATTAGATCAGAGATATCATCGCACAGTTCCAGTTTCAATGCCCGATGGAGATGTATAAATAGTATTAGAATATAAATATAACGCGAGCTTTCATTCAAAAGTTGTTAAAAAAATCAAATACCAAAGTACGAAATCAGTGAATCACAACAGATCATGAGATCGTTCATACGTGATTATGAAATTATCCTTGTACGGAACGAGGGTAACGAGTACAACCGTTTGAGGAAACCGAGATCGCTACTGCTTCCTCGTATTTGTCTAATTGTAGGCGAGTCGAACTACTTAGTCGAGCTGGAAAAATTAGTCGCGTTACACATATATCGGTTAACCAGGCATCGCGATTTGCGATGCTCTCGCTGCCACTGTTGCGTTCGATCAATGAGAACGCGCGACGCATCGGTGTGTATTACGGGAAACGATCAATGAAATAACTCGGCCTCGGCTTGAAATGTACGATTAAGTGAAACTGTTAGCGTTACGTAAAATCGTCTTATATTGTTCTTAGAAATGGAATAGACGGATAACGGTTGTGCGAGCAATTGACGACGCGTGACAACGTAATCTTTAATTCTCCTGTTTCGAGTAATTCGTATCGACTGTGTTCTCGCGTTCCGACAAATTTGATAGAAATCTTTTTCGTTCGATGCGAGGTAAACGCGAACAGCTTCGAAAAAGGATTTACGGGCCGTGAGAAAAAAATGTCGAGCTCTTACGACGAGCAAGTTCCTCTGTGTTCCGTGGGTTACGCAGGGTCGGCGGTGAATTTCGATTTGGGACAGCAAACGTGATTATGATAATGAGACACTGCAGGTTTCGCAAACGGTTCGCGGAACTTCTGGCCGCGCGCGGTCTTCGTGGTTTCGAAGTCTGGCATGTGTATTACCTATGCGACGTTAATCCGTGTTCGAGGTAACACGATGGTCCCACTGACAGATTCGCATTAGTTCTTGTCTTCTCGTTAGATATGTGGATCGCTCGTCGAGGAATTCAAGTATCCTTAATTATTCCATCGCGTCAATCGTACCGTTCTCACTGTCGTTGAACGATCAAACACTTTTTTGCGCTAACGGACTCTCGAGGTATCCGCGATATGACTTAATTACGTTATCGGTGGAAGTAATAGTAGAAATAGATTTTTTGTATTCTTCTTATCGTCAACTTCAATTAATTAACCGGCTAATATAAATCTAATCATTGCAGAAAAAATATTATATCGTACAGGAGTTTTTAATATACCTCATATCGGTCTTAATGATCATTGCAAAAAACGGGGAGACATTCGAACACGATTTCATTTTACTAGCTTATTAACACAAGCAGCTCGGGGGAGAGTAACACATATTTGTATGAATCGTATTTAACGTTTTATGAGCCTGCATCGCGTCATTTCGTCTACGTTATCACGTGATTCTTTCTCGATCTAATCAAGATGTAACCAGAGATTTGCAAAAACGAGGACATCGTCTAATCGAAATTACCTCGAATTAGTCGTTCTGCAACGTCGCGGATAGAACAGTTATGATTTCTATTGGCGGAGATCGGGGTCCGGGCGTTTCGTCGACGAGAAATTTCCGCGTTCCGAACGGGCGAAGGAATCCTGGCGGTGGTTGGGTGTTGACGCGAACTCGAATAATCTTGTTACGGTCGCCGGGACTGGTAGCCAGTGTCAACTCTTTTTTCTCCGGACGCACGTGCATTGACGTGTACCATCTGGTCGTCGCCGTATAGCAATTGAACGTAATGATATTCTGGTACCATCCGAGTTACGTCGCCCTTTCTCCCTCTAACCGGGTCTCGCTTCATCCCTCTCGCCGTCCTCCTCTTCTTCCTTATACGATATATCTCCCTCCCCACTTTAGTGCCTGTTAGCCGGCGTTGGCCATTGACCGACCTTCGTAGTTGAACTGTGCCGCGAGAAGATACGAGTTACTCCTTTCTCTCAATTCTCTCCCGCTCGGTCTCTCTCTCACCCTCTCGTCGAATCTTCCTCTCTTTCCCCCGTCCGTTCGGCGTGTCGACCGCGCGTCAAACGGGCTTCTGTATGAAGAACGAAATGCTGGAACCGGGATCCCTTAGGATCGCTCCGGAAAAAATAGCCCTTTGCGTCGTTCTCGTTATCCGATGATCGTTTCAATGACCATTTCTTAAGATCGTTAGAGAACCGACAGCGCGTACACGCTGTTTAATAGGATTTCTGGCCTGGTTTCGACGCGGTTGGAAATGTTTAATAACACGTTTTCCTGTTTGATTTGACGGATATCCCCTCTGACAGATTTGGTAGCCGACAAAGTTGCCCACAAAGTCGACGTGGAATTTGATAGATTCCTCGGCCAGATATCCCCTGACTTTGATTGCCGTAGATACCAACGTAGTTTTCGGATTAGGATTATTTGCTGGGTCACAGTTCGGTCGAATCCTGTCGGTTCATTAATTAGTCAGTTCTTATCGAGATATAAGGAATCCATTTATCATAATATACGTATCCTTCTATAATAGCTTCTATTAAAATTAAAAATATTCTAACTCCACGTAATTTGAAACCACTATTTTATTCGAACAGACAATTATTTGTGGCGGGATTTTGCAGTTATATTCCTCGATCTCATTATGTTTCCAATATCGCGAAAATTAATAGAAGACATTAATTAAAATAGGTTTAATAAAAACGAAAGTTGATTAAGTCGCCGATTCAAATAAGGATTCATTATGTAATAACCACAGTCTGGCCAGTCTCTATCTAATGCTGCTTTCCCAGATGGTAGCAAGTCCCAATGGCTCCGTTAATTGCAAATGTTTAAAAGTTTTGCGATTAAGCCTGCCTACCGCAGCAGCAGCAGCAGCAGCAGCAGCGGAGCGTGCATCAACCGTTAATAATATTCCCGACGCGACGCGAGACGCGACGTCATGAATGTCCGGATTCGCTATCGCGAGTACTCCGTTTATGAATGCGATCCCGTCCTTTTATTAACGTCAAATACTCGTCAGACGAGAACTATGATGTCGCGTATACGTTATGAATAGAAAAAGGAACGCCGTGGAAGTTAATTAGTGGGTCTCCTCGGTGTAACGTGTGACAAGTGCCTGGGTGCCGCGACACGGCGCATCGCCCGGTATGGAAGTCGGCGAAGTACGCGTGGCTATTATATTAAAGCGATATCTAGCAGAGACAAAACCGGCGGGCCTCGTTTCCGCGAGAGGATCCAACAGGAGAGACGAGGGAATCGTTTAAAATAAGTTTAGAACGTGACCGGTTTGCAGCCGATCGGCGGCGGTAGCTCGTTAATCGTCGGCATGGGGATCGTATTTCTAGCGCAAGTACGTGCCTCCGGTAATGGGGTTTCTTTTCGGTCGGTGCGGCGCGGCGCGTCGCGTCGCTTTGCCGCGTTTTCCGTGATCGTGTGTCCACTATCGTGCCGGTTTTTACAGATCGCGATCGCCCCGGCACGGCACGGTGCCTCTCCTCTCCGCGCGGCCCCGTTCGAGATCACGCGCACGTCGACGTTCCCGTCTCGCGAGCCGCTGATATAATTGACACGGCCAGACGGCCGAAGAATCTCGCGTGTTGCCCCGCCGGCGAATTATCATAATTCGTTGACAAAGAAAAGAGTCTCCGTTCGCGTTCCGTTAGCCGGAAGTGCAGGATATTATTACGTTTCATCTGGCTAAATTTTCGCCGACAATGAACGCATCCGTTTACCACGGTCGAGCGATCGCGTACCGCGTTTCCCTTGAGCGACGCAATTTATTAATTAACTTCATCAAATATCATTTTCTCGAGCATTGATTTCGATCGCCGGGGCTTTTAATTCGTTTTCTGCGAATGTTGCATCGGATATTGTAACTGTAACGTCGCGCGGATCGTAAAACACTTTGATCGGAATAACAGGGACCGATCAATAACGTCGACAGGCGGAAAGAATCGTGGAGGAAATCACGAGCTCGCTATCAATGCAATTATACTTATGCTACGTAGGATTTCGATGTTATCTGTACGGGGCGCATCAAGCTGGAACGAGATTGCACATACCCTGTGTGTTATAATAATATCGAATCCTCTCGTACGAGTCCCGATCACGATGAGTATACAAATATACGATCATTAATTTAGCCTGCCTTTTTATCCGGCCTTCGGCGATACCTAGTTACGGTTTTCTTTGCTTCTCGTTAACCACATTTTTCGTCTCGTCGATTTTTCATCGCCGAATCGATTTACCGGCCACCGACTTCCTGTTATTACATATTTTCTATCATTAATTGTAAGATCGCTCAGAAAGAGAGAGAGAAAGAGACGAGACGCGCGCACGAACCTTAGCCGCGATCAGAAATAACAAATAAGAACATTTTTTAATCGCGCAAAAGTGTCGTCTCAATGAAGATCTCAAAGACGATTGCTGAGGGACGCGAAAATTGATCGGAGACACGTGCATGCGTTACGGGAATATTTATGATACTTAAATAATTCGACTGGCTCATGGGCCGTAATCGCCATGAATCGCCGCTCGGAACCGCCGACATTGTGCGCTACCAAACGTTTTCATTAAACGACGATCAAACCTCGCTTTTGGCACCCGGCAATTTTCGTCGACTATTAGTATTCACCGAGAAACAAGTAGATAAAGCGTGAGATAATCAAGTCGCGACACGTAATAGATAAGGAAAATAAATATCGATAGCTACGTAGTATCTTTGCTTAACATCATTGTTGTAAAGGGAACGAGATAATCGTGTCGGGAAAAAGTGAATGATTCGGGGTAGAACGCGTATAGTTATTTGCAGACATCGAGTATGTCGTTGTAGATTCGGATAAAGGATTGATATCGAGGTTACAATAGAAGCATATTGATCGAGAGCCAATATCTAACGTGTCCCATATTAATTTAAAATTGCGATCTCGAGAAGTAGATTCGATTTCATTCAAAAATCGTGACCGATTGGTACTGATTGAATCGGAGGTTCGCGCGTACGATGGACCGGAGCCACGCGACGGAGGAAGCTGAACGCCGACTGTAGGGATCGAGAGATCCAACGTCTCTCTTTCTCTCGCGTTTTCCTTCCTCCACGCCCGGTTGGCCCGTCTTTCTCCCGCGGCGGCGGCGTGGCGGATCGCGTCGCGACGTCGTCGCTGGATGAGTAAGCGAGCGCCATCGTAATTTGTTCGAATTGCACGTACGCCGAGTTCCGCACACGAGACCCTCCCGGTCGCTGGCCCGTTTCGCTAGTTTCGTGCCTCCTCTCAAAGCCATGGTTCATCTGTCGATCTCAGTATCTCTTCCTCTCTCTTCTCTCTTCGTTGGTTAAACGATTCACTTACGTACTTTTGCGAAACGAATTTCTTCATCGAACTCAAATGTATTTCACAATTTGCTATTCTTAATTTAAAGCGTGACCAAGCTTGACTGACGTTTGAGTAATATAACAATGTTACCGTTCATTTCATTCTGTATGCGATTAAAACGGAGATGGAAAATACGATGAAATCGTTACTTTTACTTCGACGAGATTGGATAGGGATTACGAGGTACGTGCTGCCTGTGAATGAGCAACCCATATTACGTAGCCGTATCATGTGCTGCTCGACATGCAGGACCCGAAGAGGTGCTTTAAATTCATTCAAAGTCAAACTCGTTCAAGTTGTTCTAAAAAAGGAACTCTGACCTAAGCAATATATGTCGTGTGTTTACACGATTTCATTCACATTTCATAATTTTTATTTACGCTTTCTGTGTAATCTTAAACAGAGAGATAATTTCTAAAAATTATGCATTTATAATGTATTCCAACGTGTATTTCATTCAGAGCGATACTCTGTGAGATACTTCATGCTACATTACGCACGGCTCATTACTCTGGAATAGACGTTCATCGTTCAGGGAATATTTGCACTATGGACAGACATGCTACCAGCCTTCTCGCGGTGATTTCAATTAAGGCTCACTAGTTACCGCATTGTGCAAGCGCAACGACATGCTTTACGGCACGGAACAGAGAGCCGAGATACGCGGCGAGACAGTTACTGACTGATTGTTGCTTGTAGGCCGGTGCTAATGAGCGAGTCGCCTGATTACATTCGAATTAATGCGCGACCTGTCGCGTTACGCCGTTCTTTTCCACGCGGGGTGATATCTGCTCGGGAAGTAGACCATCCATTTGTTTCACATCGCCGAGACGCTCGATTCTGATATTTTTTTAACATTGTTGCAAAATGTTTTTGCTCAGTAATGTGTGGAAGCTTTAAAGTATCAGCCTTGTTTTCAAGTCAGTGAGATGTGATTTATGGGAAGGGTATTCTTACTTGAATAATTGTATTTCTATACAGTATTTTTAATGGGTTACTAGCCCGTAAAATAAACTATTATTTTTTTTTATTTTCTCCTTATTTCTATAATTTGTGTGTTGTAATTATTCGTGAGCAATACGCTCCTTTTATACGTATTTTTTACTGCGATTACTGCCGTTACTACGATTACTATTACAACTGCCATACTCTCTCGCTTCTCTGCGTGTTTATATGTAATCGTACACACAAATCGTACACACAAATCGTAATTCAGACTGGTCTCATTCGCTCAAGTTCACATTCATACATACATATGTATAGATAGATGGTTATTTCAAACAATTATACCACATGCGTTTTCTAAATGATTGTTTTTTAGTGTAATGACAGAAACAATGGTGAATGCGATTAAGGCCGATATTGCAATTGGAAGCTACTTTTCTAATCGGAAACTACGATTCGTATGTAAATTCTTTCGTATGCTTGAAAGTTGCACAAAGTAGCAGAATAGAGGCCACGTGAACTATTATCTCTTTTGCAACTTCGTGCAGTGGCTCGAGTGGAAGTTCCTTTGACCCACCTGGTTGCATGTTAAACACGTTTGCGAAACGATCTGAGAAATTCGATTGACATTAGCTTTTTTCTTTGCTCGATGAATTCATCGAATTGGAGTATCGACAATGGAAATCGAATTAGGAAATCTATCTAAGGCCATTGATTCCAAAATATACATTTTGTTCTCGCGAGGTTAATACTTGGCAGCATTTTTAGACTACGCATAATTTTGACCTTGCACGACCAANCTTTGACCCACCTGGTTGCATGTTAAACACGTTTGCGAAACGATCTGAGAAATTCGATTGACATTAGCTTTTTTCTTTGCTCGATGAATTCATCGAATTGGAGTATCGACAATGGAAACCGAATTAGGAAATCTATCTAAGGCCATTGATTCCAAAATATCCATTTTGTTCTCGCGAGGTTAATACTTGGCAGCATTTTTAGACTACGCATAATTTTGACCTTGCACGACCAAGGCTGAGAATTATTTACGGTGAAAATCGAAGGTAATCAACGAAATAGCCGATCATGCTAGTATAGAGATTCTCAGCGGAAGTTATGAATTCTTCACGGATATTACGTAAGCGAAATACGACAGCGAGCATGTGCATTTGTAATCTTCTTTAAATCGGACGTATACATTATGATCACAATTTTTATTCACGTCGCAATTCCTCTATCATCGATTTTTGTTGCTATCATTTTGTACGTAATCTCAAGTCAGCGAATTAAATAGCCAGGCAATTTAAAAGTTTAAAATTTATCCCTGATCTTCTAAGAACTCGTCAAGTTTTTACATTTCCGGGATATTTAATATCCAATCTATTCTTATTGGTCATCAATTTTTTTCATTCGACGATTCCGTTTCTTATCCTCCTTGCAAATTGCGATTGATAATTAGTTTTTATTTCGATAAACCGTATCTAATTTCCTCTATTAATCATTTGCATAATCGTACTTAGGATTACATAATTTTAATCCTGATCGAGGATAATGTAATCTGAACAAATTATGGCAGACTCCATTCGATCCTCTTATCGAGCAAATTAAACGCTTTCCTGTGTAGGTACTTTGTTTTACTTTTGTGACATTCCTCTTCTATCTTAATTTATGCAATTCAAGTTTTCGCAAGATTAAAGTAAACCTAAAGTCGTCGTACAATCGTACTAGTTATGGTTCCGTCGTGCTACTATTTTTGACCGACCTTACTAAGATTTCCATATTCAATTATAACATGGAAAAAGTTGTTCTTAAACATCACATTTAAAATCTATTTTATACTTTATTATTTCATGTCCGCAAGCTTCGGTCTCACATTAAATAACTCGATTAGTTTGAGGAGAGTTTTTCACATATTTAATTTACTGCAATTGCGCATACATATTTCATTTTTTATATTTCGATATCCACACTTGATTTCATTACTTCCTGTTCGTAAAATCAACATTCGATCATCTTAAATTATTCAATTAATTTGAGTGGAGTTTTTCATTAATGTAATTTACTATATAATTGCGCGTACGTATTTCATACCGTCAGCCAGAGATTTAGCGCCGGTGTTCGACGTTCTTCATAATTTTGCGCAAAACAATTATGATAATTTTCCTCCGAGAAAAAAGCCACCTCGGGCATCGAACAGGTTCTCGGAATATTAACGTTTCCATTCGATTCGGAAATTATTCGTGGCGAAATTTTTCTCGTCGGGCCGACGCTTCACGCTAAACCGCGACGCCGGTGATACCGGGTGAATTAGCACAATGCCTGTTACCGAACAGGTTTCGCTGATTAAAATTCCAACGGTAAATCATTCGTACGGGTGGTAGGCAGATATGATGGATTGTGCAAAAACGCAGCTTCTGGAATCGAAAGCAGCGAGGGAGATATACCTGGTACGCATGTTGGGCTATGTCGCGGCGCGTCGAACTCGCGGCGCGGTCGAATCGTTCGTACAAATAAATGTTTAATATCGGACCGGTTTTCCCTGGGTACGCGTCCGCGCGTTATACATACATACATCGTCGGTGGATAAACACGAAGCCGACTTTCTTCGCCGCGATGACCATTTCTAGGCCCCGTTCGAATTAATTGAAGCGCATACCAGATAAACAGGTGGTACTAAAGGGATCCGAACCGCGAAATTAGCCACGTTCCGTTCGGGTGAGAGGGAAAAATACGTATGGTGGGCAGGGGATCGTAGCATCGCTGGCAAATTATATGTTTCGATTCGATACGAACAGATTCATTTACCCGATAATCGTCCGATTCTAAGGAAGTCGAAAGGGTACAAGGGCATACAAGGCGTACCCTCGTACAGCTGCATTGTGTTAGTCTCTTTACTAAAATTCTACAAATGTTAGGGAAATTAGAATCTTTTTTAAATTAAGTGTCGTCATTGAGAATCGACCTACTTAAACGCACAATACGATTTCACTGTTTAATATGACCATTCGAGTAAATGAAACACGGCCGATCAACAAATTATGCAAACGACGAGAACTTGGCATACTCGATCGGCTTTGGCGTTCACTGACGATTTTCCGAACTTATCGTCCGAGTCGGAACGCTGTTCGCAGCTAATCGAACGGGCGTAATAGACGAGAATTGTCAGCGCTTGTAACGTCGCGCGGGCAACAGGTTTTCCAGGCGGATTCAATGCGCGTATCAGGTTCGAAGGGTAGTTCCTAGCGCGCACGCGAACGCGCGTAGGCTTGCCCCGAGATACATACGCCCACGCAATAGCGGAGCACGATACTTATCGTACTCACGTGCACCTCATCCGAGCGGCTTAAGTGCACCTTGTAAATATGTAAATGAGTAAATACTGAATAGCGCGGGTACAGTTCGCAAGGAATAACAGATCGGGAGGACGAGGCGCTGGTAGCCCTTTTGTCGTCCCGTTCCAGCTACGACAAAATGCGTCGTAACTCATTCTTATCGAGCTGAATTACCCATACGCGTGTAAGTGGTTCCTACACGGTCGGATTAGTAACTCGGGGAGAAAAAGTAAAGCTGGGGTAACCAGTGTGTAGATTTTCATTTTCTTCCTCTGCACGTTTCCAGCCGTTCGAATCGGAGGAACGTGTAGCCGAACGTACACTCGGTACGCATCGCTCGGCGCGAGGTATGTCCGCAGGAAAATGTTTAGTCTGTTCTGCGAGACTCGCACTTTTATTTCGAGTTCGTCGGACGAGAACGAGGGAACCGTTTACACCCGCGTAATCGCTTAGACGAAAGAGATCGCGAGATCTGTTTCGCCCGTTTAAGAATCCCAATAAATCGGCCGGTATCGGACTTCTGGATCTACACGGTGAATACGTGTAGGTACGGCGACCGAAGAAATCTACGAAAAAAGGGAATCTACGACTCTCGAATTTCGCCGGGTGAGATCCGTACGGTTGGCACCCACCACTTCCGGCGCGAAACGGAGCCCCGCACAAATCCTCCGGTTTTTACTTCTTTTTCGTCAACTTACACATCGCGCTGTCCGGCGATGTTCGCCATCGATCTTCGGGCCGCGTTTCAGATTTCAGTATCGGGTTTTACGCCTCATGGGAATACCGAGCGCCGTCGCAGGATCGGCGACTCTTCGATCCTTCGAGGAAGATCAAAGAATTCTAAGTCACTCGCATTACTCTCTCAATTATGAACGAATGGTCGCCATCTGGCACGAATCATTATTAATTATCATATATACGTCAATGTACGCGGCAACGTACATGGCCCGGCTTCTTCCGTAATTCGATAGATCCCAGAACGAACGTGTTTCGAGAAAAAAGATCCTAAGTTCTGTTTTCATTCTTTCACCGGAACATCGATTCGTGTTGGGTGATTTTTAAACGACAGTTTATACCGGGTTACGTGAATGGCATTAGGAAAACACGTTCGCGTTATCTCCGATTTCCTTCGGCTATGAATAATACAATTTATTCTCGTTCCATTCACCTTTTAGACTCAATAATCTCCGACCTCCCTATGTACCTCGGGCATAAAACCTTAGGTTTATTGGAAAAGTGTATGCCTCGTATGGAGAAACACTTTCCTATGCTCGCTTAACGTGCCATTCGAACAGATTTAACCTACGTCGTGATTACCGCTGAAAGAAATCCGCGTTCCCGTGGCGCCTAGCCAATTTCTAAAATTTAGAAACTACAACTCCGACTTAGCATTAAGTCGCAGCTGTCTTGATTGCCATTTAACCAAGTACGGGTAGAAAATGTTTTCTTCGAAGTTCGTATGTGATTTCTCTTTATTCTACCGCGTATCACGTGCGCCAATCGTGAACGTAATCACTGGGTAGATGCTTCGGGCTGTTTTGACAGTCGAAAGTAATTACGTAATCAGAAAAATATGTACCATAATTAGATAAAATTCTTCCTTCATAGAGAACTAAAATATTTCATACAACTGAAAATTCGTAGTGGTGCAAAATTGATTTGCGCAAACAATTACTATAAATCAATGCAGTAAACGATTCGACTCTGACGTCATAGAACCTCTTCGTCCCTATTATAAAAAATCCTGTACGAATCGAAATAAGGAGACACAGAAACCCGTTCACTATCTGGCACACACGGGGGAGAGGATCAAATCCGGGCACCATAATTCACCATTAGAGGCAGGAACAACACTCGCGTTGAAATACGATGATGCAAAAGAAAGATATTAACGTTGTCGTGGGGAGAAAGGGGCTCTCTAACGAGAGGCGCGCAAGCCGACGGACCGGTGACTGATCGAAATTATTCTCCGGTGAACGGCGACGCAACGCCAAAAGCGAAAGTGGCCCGAGAGGAACCAGGCGCAGCGGTGAGGAAGAAGGCTGACGTGCCCGGCCGACCGACTCGGCTGGGTACATAACTTAGGTGGAGGCGGCAAGACGAAGCTCCGCTGTCCGTGCACGACGTATGTGCAGCACGTCGCACCACACCTCAATGGAATAAATTTACATGCACCCCGAGCTCAATGAGTCCCGTCGAGTTTAGGCCCCTTGGTATAGATAGAGCCCGGCTGATCGCGAGTTCTCGTTCTCCTTTCAAATTGAACGTGTTTCGCCTGGAAGCTATAGACGGAACGGCTCGAGGTGTCGTTAACCCTTTAACGACCGCACTTTGTCTGACACTCGTCGATCTAAATGCTCGTCAATTGCGACGTAACAGAATCTACAGAAACGAAATCTCACGTGTTTCGCATCAAGGTTACATGAGAATGGATACGCGTTTTCAAATATTTTACTCGTCGATCTAAATGCTCGTCAATTGCGACGTAAGAGAATCTACAGAAACGAAATCTCACGTGTTTCGCACGAAGGTTAGACGAGAATAGATATACGCGTTTTAAAATATTTGATATCGACGATCTCAATGTCTCAATGTGCTTAACGGGACAACGCAAAGTTCTTACGAACCACCGGTCATAGTCCACGAACCTAATGTTTAAGAGACACCTTCTCGCAGACGAGGAACTCGAAACCATAATTCGCGCGAGCTCTTGTCTAAATCTCTGGGATTATGGCAGCCCCGATGCCATTACGAACTGAAACGCGCAACTGATTGAGAACGTTAAGGCGCTTAACCCAAAAAATAATCTATCAAACACGGTACCGTCATTAGACGGTGGATTTGCGTTGCACAAGCGAACGCCGTGTCATCCTCGTCGCCGAGGTCAATATTCAACAGTTCCATTAACCGTCGGATGTGCGTTATGAATATTTCGAATCGTTCTTTCTTCCGAAGGACGCGTCGTCCGTCCGGGGGAGAAATCCTGACGAGTTTCATTTATCATTTTTATCAGTGACGATTCTTTTAAATATTCATGATACGAGCAATAAATAGCGAGATTCCTTTTTTAAAAATGGAGAACAGGCATTTAGTGTGACACTTTGTTCGGAAAAAATGCGTGGAAAACAGTGGGGGACGACGGTGGTACCCGATGGTAGTGGAAATTATGTTCTTTGTCAAGAGCACGGCCCTCGCTCCTCGTGTGAAACTATGGAATCGTAAACCACCCGCCTTTTCGTTCTTTTCATGGGAAATGGCTTTAGTGTAGATCACAAATCTTCCAGTTTCCATTCTTTCGAGTCGTCACATGCAGAACTTATTCCCGGCGTATTTTACAGATTTACAACTCCGATATACATATTCAAATATATGCAGCGGATAACGTTATCTCTCTTCGCGTTAAATGAAAGGGTAGGAAGCATGACCGCGGTGGTGTTCAAAGCGTAAGGCACGAGAAACTAGTTCCGCGCGCGGAGGATGTGCTCTTCTTGAAACATTTTTGACATTCCGTAATTCGAACACGGAGCTCGTTTGCCGGCCCGATAAACAACGTCCACGGCCTTGCGATCGTCGACGACACACGATTTTCATGCAAATGGCACCCTCGGTGCACGTATTGCACGTACAGCACTACGTAATCTGTCTTCTCTCCCGGAAATACGTCGTTTTACCCTCGATCGTTCGACCGGTGCGATTCGTATTCCATGTTCGAGGCGCGTTAGTAGTACTTCAATCCTTCGAAAACACTCGGCATCTTCCAAGGTTATCAAAAAACCAAGTAAAAACAACAACAGACTCGGAATGTTCCTATTATAATTTCTTGCCACTGCATTATGTGACGTAACAAATTTGTAACGTCACAATATAATGTGCATAATACATAATTAAATGATGTAACGCATGCCGTTAATAGAAGTGAGTACGCGAGGAGTGGAGACCATGTTTGATTACTTAATTTCGACGGGGATATATATGCAACGAGGGGTTAAAGGTGAGGGCAATTGGGCCGTAGGAGACGTCTTCCTGGTCTGAGATATCGTCGCACCCCAGTGAAAGTTTCGCCAGTTGGACGAATTCAATGGGATTAGCTCACTCCGCGGATTACTATTTATAGAGCGGTAAAAGTGCCGACTGGACGCGGGAAACTCGACGTAAATTGGAAGAAACGCAGTCTGTTTCGCGGAATGTTGCATGTCAATCAGAGATCATGAGAGCCAGGGGGATGACGGTATTAACTGTCTCGCTGAGCAAGTGTAGTTTACGAGCAGTCATCCTCTCGCGGAACGAAACCCTCGACGTTTTTTGCCCGCTGCCTCGAGCTCCGAAATAGAAACGATTGTACAAATTGCGTCGGATGAACGGCGGTAAAAAGGGGGGACAGTTTGCGTATGCAGGATTACGTAATGGGGAGGGTTGGTTCGCGAGGAGTCAAGCGTTCCGCGATTTTTCTGTAATTGACGCTAATTCCGTGACGCGCCGACGAGCTCGTACGAGATCAGATTTTTTTGGTATTCGAGTCACGAGTCACATGGATAATAATAAATTTACGTAATTCGCGTGCGTGGACGGGGTTAAAAAATTGAGATCATAAATTTCACATTTCTCTGCCGGCTCGTCGAGATAGACGAGAATTCGTAAATAATTTTTTAGAACAGATTTGATAACGAACGTTATATAAGGTTGTTTTTATACACGCCGTGGATAGTTCTGTTCGTCGCGAGGTTTCAAAAATGTACTATAAATTTTCAATTTCCTAGACACAATTACAATGTGCCTCGGCATAGAGAGAACGTAAATTAGAATCTGTTTTGAGCAACGTGTAATCTCCGTCGAGTAGCACTCGCATTATGCATTTTTACAAGACGTTCTAAAAAGAGACCACGAGCTCGCAGAAAGCATACATCAAACGCGTCCGGCGTGAGAAACTCCGACTAAAACACTACTCTGAATATATTTTATAACGTAATTGGAGCGGTAATTTGCGGCGGGCAAAGTCGCTAAGAGGCTTCCTTCGTACGGTTTTATGGAAGCCGAGTAGCTGTGTCCATTTCGCGCGGATCGGATACTAATTTGTTGCTTAATCTGGTCGAGTCCGTCGCGGATGGTCGTCGCCGGGCATCAAGAGACGTGTTACTCCAATTTCGCCGGATATTTATGAACAATATGTTATCGGCTGACACCGCGAAACGGCCGCTTTAAGAGACGCCGAAGCTAGTCAGCATCATGTAAATGAACGCGGAGCAACGCGCTGCAAAGTAATGGCCGTAATAAACGTCGATTCAATCGTGATAAATCCCAGATTGAAGCGGCTGCAATTTGTCCGAGGGTTCCCGAGATATCTGGAAATAGCGGTAAAAAGAAATGCTTGATAGTTTCCTCGCCAATTTTCTCGTTAAAAACTCGCCTTCTAATTACAGTAGATTTCGCATAGGAGATAATAACTACTTTATAAACGCTCGAATCGTTTCCACGTCAATGTTGAGATTTACATTAGCTGCACCTTTAGGACTTTGTTTACGGCGTGAGTTACAATCGTACTTACGTTTTCGTAATTCCTGAATTATTATTTTTTTTTTTTACGGTCACGTTAAAATGCCGACTCACGGTGAACGGGTTCACGTCGGTATTCTTGTTATCTAAATGATGCATACGCGAGGTACGAGCCGTGTTAAATCGATGTTTGCTAATTGTAGTAATCAATGAGACCGAGCACTCGACGGTAATAAGTATTCATCGAACTGTCATAAGTCTGACGTTGCTGGGCGCTATCAAGGGATACTGTTCGGGCATTGCGAATAATTGCACCGGATCCGTGACCGTCGTCGTGCACTTTTTGCGCCTACATCCCCTCGATCACTTGAAAGTGTAACATCATCCAGCCGGATATTTTTTTCCCCGCCTGTTACGTTTAAATGGTGCAAAGAGAGAACGGCGGCAACTATGAGTCTACTTAAAATATCTCGTATCCTTTTTATTCCACCGTATATCCGCTTTTCCGTTCCTCTCCCCGACCGAGCGAGAATCAGCGCCGCGTACACGATTAAACATCGATAATATAGTTCGATTCTCTTCCCTGTTGCTCGTTTTTCCCGGTCGGACAACAAGAAATAGGTATTCTTCTACGATGCTGGAATCTCGAATTAGCCGCGATACATCGGCCGAGTAGCACCGAGAGCGTCCGCGCCGCGATTTATGTCCGTAAACTATCTCGTCTGGAGGAGCGAGAGAAAATAATCGATTACGCTTGCACGGTTTTACGATTCTCCGCTATTACCAGTTTCAAACGTTCTAGCAGAGCCGCGTTCAAAGTGTGTGTACTCTTATAGAGCGACCATAAGACGGGTACAAAGTATGCGAAATTGCCGCGCTTATTAAAAGGACGTTCCCTCACGGTTTCATCGAACCGTCATAAAACGTTTTAAGTATATAGATCTCGTTACACGAGAGAGAAAGAGAGAGAGAGAGAGAGAGAGAGCTTACATAAATCGGGTGAACAGTCTGTCGCTGGAGATATTATTCACGTCTCGGCAGAGGGACACGATTATGCGAAGAGACACGAGTGGACGACGGGGTGGGGGCGAACGTGCGTGTACTCCGGTTTAATGTTCGTCGATCGGGCCGCGATAAATCCCCGATCGGTAAGGGCCAACCGCTCCGCGCCGGTGCTCGATCAGCCCGAGTTCAGACTAATTTAGAAACTGCGATGTGTAACGATCGTGCCCGAAGGCGTCGCAAATTCGGGCCCGGGCCCGGCCCCGCGCACCTAGAACTTACCGCTGTATCTCCGAATGCATCTCTACCTGGCCGTCGGCTCGCCCGCCAATTTAACACCGCATCAATTTGTCATTTAACTTATTGACCGCCTGCCCCTCCCTGCCCCCCATCTCCGCGCACGAGATCGATATTTAAATGGACAAACAGCCGCATCGAGCCGGCACCGCGGTATATATCATATCGTCGTAATGTACGGCGACGAGGAGGAGTTCTCGGGCCGGGTTTTAACTCTCTGACGATCGCTTCTGCCAGGCCGCGGCTGAAATAGATTTCGCGTGGCAATATAGCTCGGGATTAGAGGGTGGAACAGATCGCAGATAGCCCGGCGATTAGTAAATACGCTTCGCGGACAGAGTTGCCAGGAAAAAGGCCATATCGTTATCTTCTATCAGGAAATCGACTCGATTCTTCTCTGGTATTCGCCAGATCGAGCCGATTCCTGGTGGAAGGGGACGGTAGCGCATTTTTCCTGGCAACTCTGTTCGCGGACGAGGTTTTGACGTGGAAGCATTTTTGCGGAACGACATTGTTTGCGAACGTCGATCATTATTGAGCGATNTAGGGGACGGTAGCACATTTTTCCTGGCAACTCTGTTCGCGGACGAGGTTGTGACGTGGAATCATTTTTGCGGAACGACATTGTTTGCGAACGTCGATCATTATTGAGCGATAACGATTGAAGGAATTGATTGTGATACGTTCAATCGACCTGACTTCGAAGGAACAACGTCCAATTGAGAGGTCGAAAAAGAGGATGCCGATATTTGCACGGATCGATCGGGACCGCGTATGAACGTCGATTTAGATAGCGGCATGAAATTTTCATCGAGCTTCGACGAAGAATTTATTAACGGCGATTAGAGCATTATTAAATTTCTATCGAGTGTGTCGACGCAGCGGACAGAGACTAATGCCAGTCCGCGGTTTCCAGTCAATACCTTGTTCTATTAAATGAATTAGCGTAACTGTCATAAATCAAGATATACGTCTATGAAACGCTAGTTGAGATCGCGGCGTAATAAATTATATTAATTCGTGGCGATCCACGAGGACGATAGCGTTCATAATTCAGCCGCGTTACGCGTTCCTCGAATCGAGATTCATTCTCGTTCCTTGTGCTAGATACAAATAACCTACCGACCGCTATCGAAAAATTTGCATAACGCAAGTCCAGCCATTTACATAACAAAATCCGAGCGATAAGTACGACGAGTAGGCATAATTTTTCAATGAATTTCTTATGAAAGCGTCGGGCGCGTACTTCCTCTTCTCAGAAGCGCGCGTCAGTCTCAATTGCTCCGAATTTAAAAAAAAGTCGATCTCGAGAAGAAGAAACCGAGCGGAGGAGTCTTCGTGTACCCGAATCGACGAGCAATAAATAACGAGTGATAAGAGCGGAAAAAAGTGAGAAGCCGAAACGGTGACGAGAGGCCGGGGACCGTCGAAACTGAGCCAATCGATTATGAGGTGTCCTTGTATCCCTCAGTGGCGCTAGGCCCGACACGCTAGGGGCGCGTTCAATTTAATGATGTATTAGCGCCGTGTTTTGACACGAAAGAACCGGCAACTGGCCGAGCTCGCATTCTTCCTCCTCTTCTTTTTCCTTTGTCCTTTCGTCCGGCTATGAAACCACGCGCGGCTCCTCTCCTTCTGGCTTCCACCGTCGTCGGCCCATAGAAACGTTTCAGTGAACCACTTAACGCCCCGAAACCCTTAACCTTCAATTAATCAATCTCGACGAAGACCGCTGCGGCCGAGATTTTTCTGCCTGCCAGGCTCGGCCACGAACTCATTGCCATTGCATGAATCTTGATTTCGGTAAGTTCGCTAGGCGGACGTTGAAAAATCGCTTCATTACTCGGACGCGACGCGCGACGACGTACTTATTAAAACGGACGCTCGAACTCCGACGGAAGGATCCTTCCTTCAATCCGTCTCGTCGTATCGCGAGCGGTGTTAATTACGAGCGAAGCAGCAAGTGTAACATCGTTCCTCGAATCGGATCCTGAGGACCTGAGGCGGATGCCTGAGCCCGCTCGTAAAGTAAATCCGAATTCCGTGGCTTGATTAGACACGAGCTGCACAGATACGTGCAGACTTACGATCCCCGATCCGAGAAATCGGCGTACAAGTTTCGTTATCGTCGAGCATCATCTGTGGCCCGATGCCGAAAATCGGACCGCGTGTATCTTGTAAAGGTAAAGGCGTCCTACGGTTTTCGGGCCCAGCCCCCAAAAAAGCCCCGCGTGAGAGTTTTACGGGTTTCTCGAACGGAGCACACCTAGAGCGTTCCGTGCGGGACAATAAACACACAGGGGCATTTATAATGAAAGAGGTCGGACGCGAGCATTTCATTTTCTGTCTTCCTTTACCCCGGTCCCTCTCGTTCTCTCGAACCGCGCGATACGCCCTCACGGGGATGGGCTCGGCCTCGAACTCGCTATCTTCACGGGCATTAATCATGCCGAAAGGGTTGCCACGGGAATTGTCCTCCCTCCGCGAGGTTCCAAATTTCTAGTATGGAATTTTGTGAAACTTTAGAACGTTTGACACCGTTCCTGCGTTCTTCTTTTGTCTCGTATTCGTAGTCAGCCGTATATCAAGCAAATCGCGAAGGTCTGGGTTTATAATTAGAGGACATTTGGAAAAGAATTGCTACTTAAAAAATTCTATGAAAAATCGTAATGTGCGACGATCTAGGAGTTGAAACTGTACCCGAGAGATCGGTATCGTCCAAATTGATCGTTTCCTTGATTGGAAATTATTGCCGAGGTCCTGTGGACAGTTTGTCAATCGCGAGCAGTCGTTAAGCGAACTCGTCAGCGAGATCGCCTTCGGTCGTCTCATTTCTCGTCTGGAACCGATCACGAGCGCCAGCCGACGAGCTTGTTCTCAGACATGCGCTATCTTTGCATACATTAATCACGGGAAAAGGGTTGGCACGGGAATTGTTCTCTTGCCCAGATCGGCTCTCCTCCGGTCGCCACCAATCTCTTCCCCGCTCTGAAATTCTATATCCTACCCGTCCAGGAATTCGAAATTGAACCGCATTAGAAGTGTCCTCTGATTCTACGATACCGGAATTCCAGAAAGTCTGGAAGCTTATCCGGTCTGGCCCGTCTTATCTCCGACATCTTGTCCTTTAGAACGGCCTCTTTCCGCTCGATTCTGGGTTAACGGTTCCAGCAATTTTTTATTCCAATTTCACGGCGATATTTATTTTGCTCGCGTCCAGGAATTCAGACGATATTTGTCCGTCCGATCTCTCGCCGGCGCGTTACCAATTCAGATGAGGAACAAACGGCGCTTCCTGTTTGCATTGTTCAGCCGTTTACGACGGCCGATGAAAAATCGTTGGACAACGACGCGCCGTAAAGGTGTTTCATTGCGCGACCCGCGCGTTTTAAAGCCCCGTCGATGTTTACACGATCATTCGTGGACAAGAGTATTGAATAGGGAAGAAGCGTCGTAAAAGGGGCAGGTTGTCGCGCGCCGTCGAACCGTCGAAGGGGGTGGCGGGCCTCTACGGTCGCGACGCGACGTGGCAATAGGAAAAAGGGTTCCCCGGGAACTCCTCGAACCGGCAAACGAGCCGAGAGAACCGCCACACAGGTCGAACCTCGAGATCAGATATTGTTCGGGCCTCGACTCCCTTTATGGCGTATGATGGATGAAACTAATCGGTCAACCAGGTGACCGTATACACAGTGCAGTTGCATTCGACTTACCATGACCACGGGTGGTTCGGTTTCCCGTGAGCTTTCAAGGACCGTCCGCCTTCACAAAATACGACGCCCGTCCGCGTATCGTTCCGAACGTCCGCTCCGTTAAAAAAAGGTGAATTTAATTGGTTTTAATGCCCGGTATTTCTCGAAACGGGAAACCGTTGGAGGCCACTTTTGATTTATATTATTTCCCTGATTTTTATCTTCTTGGTACGTAGAATTTGTTCGACGCGATACGTCGATAATTAATTATTGGATATATCGCTGCTCGATTTTTAAGTCCCTTAATTTATAGCGTTAATCGTTGTGCGAGTAATAAAAATAATTGAGGGACATTAAATTACGCTTCGGTTCCTTGTTTGTACATGTCAGCGTCGCGATTATTATGTCTCTATAAGCGGGTGTCAAAGGGGCAGGGATTCAATCCGGGAGATAAATTTTCAATAAATTGTCGGTCACCGAGAACGCAGCGAATAATGAAATCGATTCCTTAACTGGTTATTTCGTTACAGACAATAATTTAATATCCTGTGTAATAAACCACGTCACGTTTTCAACGTAGTAGCGCTTGTTGAGGAGAGAGGCGTGTAGTTTATGTCACGCCACTGTCCATTAACCATTTTTCTCGAACTTTTCCCGTGCTCGTACACGTCACGGCTTAATGTTTCAATCTAAATGCGTGTCGCTGCTTCGTGAATTACAATCTTGCTACAGTGTCGAAGTTATTAGCATTTTCTGGTTACACCGTTTCGCTTACGAGGCGGCGATCGAAATTCGAATAATATTGGTATAACGTCGTAAAGTATGGGTATTAGCGTCGTAAAGCATCGGGACTATGTTCGTAATGAATGGTAACATAATTCTTCGTTTATTATGTCATCGTTATAAAAACGTGGCAAACTGCAAATGCTTGTGAAATTGTTGAGGCAAAATAGAGGAATCGGTTTATGGTATCGCGGGCAGTAATTTCGTTAATGGAGTTTCTATATACGTCAAACCTGTTGGATAGAGACACAAGTAATAAGTCGTCCGTAGTTAGGCAGCCTCGAAATAAGTCTTCGACGCTTATGCCTTTTCATCGTCGGTTCTCCTAATTCATACGACAACGCGAGAGTATAATTAGGCGACTTGAACGAAGAGACGTAAGCGTTGGTGAGTCTGTAATTAGGCATGTAGAAATAAATCTCCGTCGGTGGTTCTTCTAATCCGTACGACGACGCGAAAGTATAATTAAGCCACTTATTAATTCGATAATTAAATAGATCGGGATATTTATTAATTACGAGCGTATCATCTAATTTCTGATTCTTAACATCGCGCGAGAAAGAAGTATCGCGTTTAATCATACGGAGGAAAGGAAATCTCTTAATTGCAACCTGTAATCTCGCCGATCTGACGAGATACGGATCGCGCGGCGAGGAAGAGATCGTGCATCCGAGCATAAAATGATCACTCTATTAAGTGCAACCTTTTACATAGTTCTACGGAATACTATAATCCCGTTAATTACCTTTTTGCGTTCGACGCAACCCGTTTAATAATGGAAACTCCGTCAAGAGCAGAGAAGATCCGTGTTAACGGCGATCCGTTTGTACTTCGATCTCGCTAACTCGACGCGATAAGATGTATCGGGGAGAATATTCCGCGTAACCATGTGGAAAGGAGCTACTGTTAACTCGGTCCGCGGGCACGGTCTAATCCCCTCGATCCGAGAACGGTTATCTCGTTAATGCAACACATTCGCCTTGTATACCTAGTCCGCAACGAAAAGAGATCGTGCGCAATCACCGTAAAAACAGGCACCCTATTAATTCCATGTTTCGTAGCCTAATCCGGCCGCTCCGGTTTAATAGGATGTATCCTGTGTAACAAGAGAAGGCCAAGCGGTACCTACTCCTAACGACGCATCGACGAAAAAAAGGAACGTCTCGTTAATTGCAACTTTTGCATAGGCTAATCCCGACAAGGTACACCGTGTACGGTTCGGTAAAGGAGATTCGTACGTAGAGAAAACGAACGGAGAGAAAGAGAGAGAATGTCCGAAATACGCGAGCAGCCCACGGGCTGAAATTATGCTTCGATTATTCGTGTCTGGCGGTGAACGAGGGAGAAGGAGCCGCGGGTGGGAGGCATAGCTACGGCTAAGCAGCCTCGGCACAAGTCGACCCACCCTCTTTGCACGTGATCCATGCCGCTCTCGCAACCCTTTTTAATTTTCTCTTATTTTACCCACCCGATGCCTTTTTCCCCTGTCCCGCGTTGCTCGTTTTCTTCGTCGTACTCGTCCTTCTACTCCCGGCGCGGCGGGTCTTCTCCTCTAAGCCGACGACGACGACGTCCCCCGTGTCTCAGGCCTCGAGAAATCGGGGATGCGATAAGCAAACACTCGCCAGCGCCGCTCTATTATTAAACTATAAAATCCGACGATCCCAATGGCGCAGAAACGTTCGATCGACCGATCGAAGGGGGCCGAGCTGTGAGCGGGGCTTGATTGAGACGTTCGCGCCGGCTATACGAGCACGGAATATTCGATGGGAATTCGTGGATAAAGCTGTGTTTCCCGGGGACGCGCGTGGGACGAAAATGAAACGATTCGAATTAGTACGCGCACGGGTATTTCGAGGACCGGTTTCCGATGCTCGCTGTCATTCTATGTAGATGCATTTAATCAAGTAATTGCCTTCGTGTATAAACGAGGGCGTAACAATTTACATCGGTTTTATAGACTGTTATAGGATACATAAAATTGTCCAATGAAGCGAAATGATTCGAACAAATTCAATTGAATTGAAATTTATTATTTGATATACCGAGATATTGCAGAATGGAATAAAGATTTTGAAGAGAACATATCGGAGTCTCGTAGAAAGCCAGGGAAGATCGTGGCTAACGACGCGAGGCATAAAAATTAAAAAATTGCACGCGATTAAGCGTGGCATAACAAATGCCACGCCATTGGTCTGTCTGTTCGTCCAGTTCGTTCGTAGCTCATTCTTTTAGTGATGCGGCGGCGGCGTAGGGTTCTGGTCACGCCCTTGTTCAAACGTCGGTGCCCCCAAAGATGATTATAACATCATCCCGCCGAAAATCTACGGGCTCATTATACGGGCATAGAACAATGATCTCCCTCGTATTAAACGACCGCGAAGCCTATCAAATGATCACCTGTCGAACGTATAGTAAACACTGATGAACGAGCCGGTAATATCATCAATACTGATTCATCGTCAATTATTATCTCTCTCGGTCCGACATTATTTGCCTGCGTCATTCTACGCAAATAACTAAACTTAAAACTGCATAATAGGCGTTTTATATATGGATATTTTCTACCGATACACAGTCGACAATGGCGAGGGAGACAGGTGTCGCGTTTCCTTACATAAACGAGCCCTAAACTTTTGTCACCTCCTTTCTATCTAATAGCCGTTTTCGCGCGTTTCACGCTCTCCAGGTGTGACGTTTCTGTAAAGGACGAGATGAACGATAGGTCACTGTACCTGTGAGAGAGCCTTTGTCCCAGTAGGTCCAGAATAAACTTCCGTCCCTATGACCGTGCCGGTAAATCACGAGCCTCGCGCTGGAGGAGATTCCGAGATTTCACTGAAAAATCGGCATACGATTGCAGACACTTAAACCCGAGAGAAGGGGATCTGGTATCCCGTTGTAAAACGACGGCGGTAGCCGATCTCCTTCGACGCGGGTTGGCAATTTTACACGGGCTAAGTAAACAGATAACGTACCTTAAGGAGCAGTTCGACAGGCTGTATCAACGATACTTGGCTTATCGAAGTTCTTGTTTAACCGCTTCATCCAGGGAGAACACCATCGCTGGAAATTATCTGCTACCTTATGTTTATTTTAGCGTCGTGTTCATTTTAGACCGACCGATTATTATCATTTGACTCCATCAAATTTTCTGATATTCAGTAGTTCAGTACGGTATTCAGCAGCCCTGAGGGCATGTCATTAAAGTTTAGTGCGTAGGTTGCGAAACGATCCTCGACCCTCTTTAAAGTCGTAGCATATGTTTTTAGAATTCATTACGTGATTTCTTCTAAAATTACAGATTTCTTATCTTGTAATAATGGTATTTTACATTGGTTTTAATTCCTGCGATTCGCCTTTTAACGAACCGATGTCGCCCTGGTACCTCAGGCCCGGCTAGCTCAGTCGGTAGAGCATGAGACTCTTAATCTCAGGGTCGTGGGTTCGAGCCCCACGTTGGGCGTTTTCTTTTTTTTCTCATTTCGATTTGATAACATTTTTTTAATACCAAGTGGAAAGTCGCCATATACTAAAAACTTAAAAAATTTTTAATATTTACGCATAATCTCTTGTATGTGCATCGTATTCTTTTTTTATTCGATACATATCCGCATATTGCATGGAATGTGCTATGGCTTTAAGTTCTAATTTCGAAATATACAGTTTCCGTAAAAATAGCCGCGTTTCTATTTTGGCTTGTATTTTTCTGTTTAATCTGACGCGTAGGATACACAGACNTCCTGCGGGCATGTCATTAAAGTTCAGTGCGTAAGTTGCGAAACGATCCTCGACCCTCTTTAAAGTCGTAGCATATGTTTTTAGAATTCATTACGTGATTTCTTCTAAAATTACAGATTTCTTATCTTGTAATAATGGTATTTTACATTGGTTTTAATTCCTGCGATTCGCCTTTTAACGAACCGATGTCGCCCTGGTACCTCAGGCCCGGCTAGCTCAGTCGGTAGAGCATGAGACTCTTAATCTCAGGGTCGTGGGTTCGAGCCCCACGTTGGGCGTTTTCTTTTTTTTCTCATTTCGATTTGATAACATTTTTTTAATACCAAGTGGAAAGTCGCCATATACTAAAAACTTAAAAAATTTTTAATATTTACGCATAATCTCTTGTATGTGCATCGTATTCTTTTTTTATTCGATACATATCCGCATATTGCATGGAATGTGCTATGGCTTTAAGTTCTAATTTCGAAATATACAGTTTCCGTAAAAATAGCCGCGTTTCTATTTTGGCTTGTATTTTTCTGTTTAATCTGACGCGTAGGATACACAGACGCTCTTGGAGAAACCGAGGCTAAAAATAAAAAACGTGGGCACGTCCGCGTCTAATTTATGTTATTGCACCTCGACGCGAACGTTATGACATAAGTCAGGCCCAAATGCACCGCGTCAACGTATCGATATATTTGATTCAGAGTAAATTATATGAATTTGATCTCAACGCGCAAATTGATTATTAGTCGAAAGAAGTTGACTCAACGCTTGTCCGAATGGATCGACGGGAGACATAATTTAATGCGTAAATAGGTTATTAAAACACTTTTCACTCGTTTATGTAACCAATTAATTATTGGCTTTGAGTGTTCACACGTCGAGNCCTTTTAACGAACCGATGTCGCCCTGGTACCTCAGGCCCGGCTAGCTCAGTCGGTAGAGCATGAGACTCTTAATCTCAGGGTCGTGGGTTCGAGCCCCACGTTGGGCGTTTTCTTTTTTTTCTCATTTCGATTTGATAACATTTTTTTAATACCAAGTGGAAAGTCGCCATATACTAAAAACTTAAAAAATTTTTAATATTTACGCATAATCTCTTGTATGTGCATCGTATTCTTTTTTTATTCGATACATATCCGCATATTGCATGGAATGTGCTATGGCTTTAAGTTCTAATTTCGAAATATACAGTTTCCGTAAAAATAGCCGCGTTTCTATTTTGGCTTGTATTTTTCTGTTTAATCTGACGCGTAGGATACACAGACGCTCTTGGAGAAACCGAGGCTAAAAATAAAAAACGTGGGCACGTCCGCGTCTAATTTATGTTATTGCACCTCGACGCGAACGTTATGACATAAGTCAGGCCCAAATGCACCGCGTCAACGTATCGATATATTGGATTCAGAGTAAATTATATGAATTTGATCTCAACGGACAAATTGATTATTAGTCGAAAGAAGTTGACTCAACGCTTGTCCGAATGGATCGACGGGAGACATAATTTAATGCGTAAATAGGTTATTAAAACACTTTTTACTCGTTTATGTGACCAATTAATTATTGGCTTTGAGTGTTCACACGTCGAGTAAAAAGCGAAGGAACGACTCGAACGCGAAAGTTCGTTCCCCGGTCGATGGTATCTACACTCGGAAGAGGAAAAATGAAGATTGATTGCTAGACACTAGACTACTTACGAATACGTTTAAGGGAAGGGAAAACGTTTATTCAAGATGAAAGTAATTATACATAAATGTCCCGCTCGACTGACAAGTACCATTAGTCAAACCGATAATAAAATTAGCTCTCTTGAATAATCAGTACATACATCGATACGAAATTTCACGACCTCGATAATACTCAGTCATGCTTTATTTTTCATCACTGACAAAACGAGAAAGCATCGCTGGAACGTGAAAGTGAATTTTCTTTACACAAACGCGTAGGCACGCGTTTCGTTTTCGACAATCTCGTATCAAACGTCGTTATCGAATTTGGACGTTAATTAAATTGCCCCTTAATTAGCTTTCGCGTTTGAGGACGTCGTGATCTCAAAGTTCAAAGCTATTTTACAGAAATTGCCCAATTACGCTTAATGCATTTCGNGCGATAATAAAATTAGCTCTCTTGAATAATCAGTACACACATCGATACGAAATTTCACGACCTCGATAATACTCACTCATGCTTTATTTTTCATCGCTGACAAAACGAGAAAGCATCGCTGAAACGTGAAAGTGAATTTTCTTCACACAAACGCGTAGGTACGCGTTTCGTTCTCGAAAATCTCGTATCAAACGTCGTTATCGAATTTGGACGTTAATTAAATTGCCCCTTAATTACCTTTCGCGTTTGAAGACGTCGTGATCTCAAAGTTCAAAGCTATTTTACAGAAATTGCCCAATTACGCTTAATGCATTTCGGCTTACCGCGGCTCGAACCCTTCCTTTCTCGAGAGCCTAAAATTCTCGACGGCAAGACCCGAATTAAGTTTCTCGGACGACCATAAACTCCATTACACATTACAAACAAGGAGGAGGGGATAACAAAGTTTCAATGAAAAACTAACAAATCCGGCGAAGCGCGGGAGAAATGAAATCCGGAACAGGTGCAAGCTCTCAAGGGTTTAATATCGCGCGAACCACCGTGTTCGCCGAAAAAAGAAAGAGCCTCGGGTCCGTTCTTTCGCCCCCGATTTTTTGCGTGAAAATAATCTCATTCGACGTAATTGCCGCCGCCCGGTTTGACACGAAACGATGCTTCTAACGAGGCCGCTGTTCAGCGCGAACGGAGACGATTATACGCGAAAAAAAGCCGCGCCATCCGGTTCGATACATTTGAGTCGCTGTTAGAGATAAAATCGAGGCAGCCGCTTGACCGATCGCCGAAGAGATCGCCGGTGACGGAGGATCGGCGAGCCTCCCCCCGTGCTTCCCCTCCTATTATTTTATTGCCTCCCCTCGTCTATTTCTTTTGTCACCCTCCCGGTCAGTCCGCGCGTTTTGCTCCCTTTAACCGGCATCCGATCTTATGAGTCGCCCGAACGAGTTTTACTGAATGGCTGGCCGAGGTTATAATGGAGTGCTACCCAAGGCGGTCTCATTTCCGCCCTTATCCTCGGCGTTAATGTTCGAATCCGATATTAAAATCTCGGCTCGCTTCGATACATTTTCGCTGACGAACAGGGAATCGCGTTGCAACGTGTAATTATATGTTTTACAGTAAACGTTGACACTACTGTATGTTGCAAAACTGTTACGAAATATTGGTTACGATTTTTTCGACGGTCGACTCACGTGGGCTTTCGAGCTGCTAGAAATGGGTGGAGAGAATTCGGTCGTAATTTATGAATCTACGACTCGGTTATCAAGCCAATAATTACGCGAATGAAAACTTGTTAATAACAGAGCCGACCCCTTCGCGTTCCGGTCGCACGTCATTCGTCGGCTTAACAATTTCGTTAAATCGACTGCGCGGACTTTATCTCGAACGCTAGGCGAATATACGCGCGCACGCCCACTCGTCGAACTTATATTTATAGGTCTGGCTCGTGTTGAGTGGCCGTACGCAATTAACATTATAAATTGTCGCTCCTAATCGGTTGTAACGCGAATTTAACATCTAATAGGGACGATTTTCATGTTCCTTTTTCTGCGAACGCTGTTCCGTGTTTACTTGTTCGCAGTCCTCGCGTTTTTCGTCGTGCGTTTCCTCGGGAATCTACTAACGAAGTGGTAGAATTTCATGATCCGCTGAACACGGAACAGGATAGACGAGGAAAAATTAACGTGGGACGAATTACTGCATTATTAGTTTTGTATCATTCGGTTTTTGTCCGACGTCCTCGGAACCTGCTACTTCGTCGCTCGCTTTTACTTATCAAACACCGTTCCGCTCGTCTCTAATACTTCATGGACGCGTAAAATACATAAAAAAAATTGCTGTCTGTCTCAACTCGAAACAAACGTATAAGGTAAACATTTTTACTGAAAAGCGAATTCTGCCATAAACGGTAAAAAGCTTGAAAGTCCGCAGTCCGTTGTTATTTCCATGCAAATGAAGGGGCGAGAAATCTCATAGGTGAAAGCGACGAATACGTATAAATTATAAGTCAGCTCTGGAATTGATGAAGTATCATTAATGACGCCAGATTTATGATCGTCTCGTTTTGTCCGGGGATTCGCATTAAATACCCTGTTTGTGTCGAGCATTGGCTTAATCTGGCACGGCGATTCCTGTAGATCGCGACGTTAATTTGACTGAAATTACCACGTGTAAGTTTCTGCGGTAATGAGCGTACGGGAGAGAGAGAGAATTGATCGAGGTTACAACGATCATATTAATAGTTAACCGTACTGTGGGTCGTATTACAACCAATTACGCATGCTTGTAATATGTTTCACGTGAACGTCGACCCACGGACAGCTTTGATTATACCGAATAAATGAAGAACTATATACTAAGACTCGATAGGCGTTGCCGGAGCATTCTCTTGCGTTTCGAGCGGTAAACAATTTAGTGTATATTAAAAATTCTGTTAATTATATCAAAACCATAGTAGTTTCGCTAAAAATGAAAGAACATAGAATAATCTAGTCTGAACCTATCGTCTGTTATCGCAATAACATTTTGAAACGCCTCGTGGAGTAGTTTCTGTTTTGGACAATCAAAACACGTCGATTCCAAAGATTAAATCACGTATTTTGGTGAATTTCCACTACTGATTATCGTGAATGAAGTTCAGTCTCTTGGGCTACTTTCTCTTTCTGTGTATCGTCTGTGACCATGTGAACGATCGTACGTTCGACGTTGTGATTAGAACTTTATCAGATATGAATCTGATCAATTCTCACTGAACTGTTATTTAGACGGTCCGCCGATCGTGGCTCGAAGCTGTACCGTCGTTTCTTTTAAGTGAAGAATTCCGGATGAGCAACGTAAAAATGTGGCGCCTTCTAATCTTCGGCATAGGTGTCTTTCTCAGCGTCTATCAACGCGCAGTGCAGTGGGCGTCCATTCCGTCATATTTTCCAGGCCGTCGCCGCCGCGTTCACCGTTTCCCCACGTTTACGAGCCGCGCGATAAATGCGGCTTAAGTGACTCGATCGGTTCCGAAGTTAACGCCGGGGGTGGAAAATATTTTCAAATGACAAGCCCCGAGAAAAACCGTGAACTATCCGGCTATCTCGAGTAACTAGACGAGATGTTCGACGGCGATGGAAATTTGACGCGCCTCGTAAAAGTCGCAGGCCGGAGGTATGTCGCGATCCACGATGAACGGCGTCTTCTGCCTTTTATCTTCGCTACACGTCGTGCTAGCTTGTCCTAGGAATGAGATACTTTTCCCCGAAACAATCGCTATTAACAGACCTCGGATTTTAAACCTATGCTTCCCTCGTTCATTTTTCGTCTTCTTCCTGAACGAAGTCGTCCTCCTTGAGCTGCTGTACGTATTATAAGTGAATCTTCACCAGAGTTCGTGGTTCACACCGATCTCCGGCCAGGATCCCTGTTCAAAAATTGTCTGACGTAAACGTCTAATAAAATCGTCGGGGGATTATATAAAACAATCAATCGTAAGCGTCGAAAGTGAAAGCTGCATAAATTATGTAAAGGCGGTACTGCTCCAATAACGTTCGGACAAAAATTGCTCGAGCTCGACTACTAACAAAAACAGTGTTACCTCGGTGAACGTTGAACACGCGTGAAACGGTAACAATCCATTTGCACGCTCTGATTTGATAAAATCGCGGCCTATTGTTATACACCGTTTTGTTTCAATGGGAAAAAAGATCGCCACGGCTGCAAAATTATACTCTTCGAAATCGGTCGGTTCGCTCGTTCCGCCAAATTCCCGGAAAGGTGCCACTCGGGGTACAAAAGCTACCGAAACGTCGGTCGCCGATGGCGTGTCGTCCTCGACCGGTGCGTACACGCCCGCGGCTCCGAGTCGACGGTTGTATACACGCACCTATTTCCCTAATAACGCGGAAAGCTCGACGGGGGATGAGAGGGAGGCGGGATCGTCCCGATGGGAACTGAAAGGACGGCCTTGTTACTGTTTACAGGTACGCGGTACGACTGACCTCGATAGGGCTGTTCGCTCGTGTCTAAGAAAGAATGAAAAAGAAACGAAGGAGCCGAAGAAAACGAGTACTGATGCGTGTCGCGGTTGATCCTGCAGTCGCGCGTAGTTCGCGAAACGCCGCGTGAAGAGGCGCGAGGGGGAACAAGAAATCGCACACACGGACCCAGGTCCGATCGGTGTCCCGTTAAGAGGGACGAGGACGGAGGGAGAGCGCGAACGAGAGGACTGGGCGACGGAAGATAGGTCGACAGGAGCAGAGGAGAAGGACTGGGCGAGAGGAGAGTACGAGGCAGAAGGCGAGCCGAGGAGCAACTAGTAAAGCCGGAACGTGCGGGAGGAACACGCGAGGGGATCGGAGTCGAGGGTAGAAGGAAACGGAGCGCGGCGACGACGAGGAGGAAGACGAGACACGGAGGGAATCGTGACGCGGACGCGTGTGCAACAGGCGATTTCCGAACGATCTATCTCGGTGGGTTCTCGCAGGTGTTCGCGTGCGTCCTTCGTGGCCTTGTTAACGGGCTTCCTCGTTCTTTACTAGGCCCCCTTTCATCGTTCCACTGCCGACGACCCTGACGACGGCGGGTCCCGGAAAATAATAGCCACCGGTTAGGAACGGACGAAAAACAGAGGGCGGACGCGCGAACGAGAAAATAGAGGAGGACCGAAAGGGAAGCGTGCAGCTGGACGTCAATGAGCAGGGCCAAGAGACGTTCGCGCGTAGTTCCAGGAAACGAGAGGAAAGGATAAGCGACGTTTTGCAAAATAACAGAGAGGCGAAGCAGAAAGCTATCTATCTGAAGAGCTCCAAGGGAAAGAAAATCGGCGCAAGGAGGAAAATTATCGAGAGCCGTGGAAAGGAACGGTACAGGCAGACGGAGACGAGGGCCGAAAGACGGCGAAACGGAGAAAGAGGTAAAGAGGAACCAGAAGCAGAAGCAGGGTGAGCTCGGAAAGAAGAGCGGGCGAAGAGAGGAGAAACGGCGAAGAGGAAGAGCGTAGACCGCGGTGGTCGCGAGAGAGAGTCGAAAGGAAAGGAGGGAAAGAGTGGCGGAGAGGGCTGGACTGAGGAAGAGAAAGAGAGATAAGAGAGGAGCCGGCGTAGAAGGGAGTAGGGAGAAAGAAGAAGAGAGGGAGAAGAAGAGGCGCGTGGTGGTCGCGGTGGCGAGGTAGTGGACGAGAGCGAGCGAGCATCCAGATCTGTCGCGTGCTGCGTCGCTCTGGGATGGGATGGAATCGGGACGACACGGTACGAAGCGGAACGGGACGAGACGAGACGAAACGGGACGACACGGGACGACGGCTGCTACTACTACAACCACGAGGACGGGATGGGATGGATGCTGCGGGACGCCCGTGTGAGTAGCGAGTCGAGTCGATCTCCGCGCGCTGGTATTGGTTTCACTCTCGGCTGCTGCCGGCCCGTGTGCTGGTGTGTCGATCTCTCTACGAGAGCGAACCGAGGAGCGTGCCCGAACGGAGCCGGAGAAGAGAACCGCGGCACTCGTTCAGTAGTTTCTCGGACGCCGCACCGGCACCATCCGACCTATCAGATAACCCCGCCGACTCGCCGGACTACCCCCGGGTACCTAATAACACCGACGGCTACCACGACGTCGCGCGGTGCACGCTGGATCGTACGACTCGTCCGGGTACCACGGACAAGACACCCCTGGCTCCGATCGCCGATCGGATCCTCGTCGTACTTGCCGTTCCCACCGTACGTGAAAAGTATTTCGCGAAGGCCGTAGGTCACGGAGTGGTGGAACACCGTCGGGATACCAACCGGGGAACCGCTACCAAAAGATTCGTCGCGACTCGCGGTCACGCGGGTCCGTCCGCTCCGTTTTTATCGGTCCGCGCGTTGTACATGTCGCGGTCCAAAGAGAGTGTCACGCGCACGGGAGGTCTTTAATCGTCTTTCTTTCTCTGTTCGTCGCTGTCCGACGTGCCGACCCGATTGTTCGTCGAACGGGCCGTGGTGGTCAGCGGGCGAATACGCTCGCCAGGTGTCTTCTTCCTCGCGGTGTGTCCAAAGTCGAGCGCGCGTGTGTCGTAGGTTGTAAACGCGGCGACGAGCACCGGGCCCGGAGCGCGAGCTCGCTCTCGCTATCCCCGAACCGTAATTACGCGTTCCGTAAAGTCGATTCCTTCGGAGTGGTGAGAAGAAAAGTAGTGGTGGCCGGTAACGCAGTGGTGTAATCTCTCTCCCCGGTAGAGAGAGAGAATATTTTTCGCGAAAGAACTGCGCGCGTGATTACGACCCTTGGCGACTCCGGAAGGATACGGTCTCTCCCACGGCCGCGGCAGTCAGTGAAAGAGAAACGGTGATACGGACAAAGAGAGAAACGTCAGAAAAGAGAGGAAGAGGAGGCGGAGGAGGAGGAGGAGGAGGTGGTGGTGCTCGCTGAAGAGAGGGAGAAAGAGAGAGAGGGAGAGAGAGAAACCCGTTAAGGCGGTACGAGTAACGTGTCGGTGGAAGTTCTTGCGATTGATAGAGGGACTAAGAGGAGAGGGACAGAAAGGTGGAGAAAGAGAGAAGGAGAGAGTACGCGAGGTCGACGAAGGTAATCGGTAGCATCAACCTGCGTGCCTCGACGAAACCGATTAAAGACGAGCGAGCAACGATCCTTTCGCCTCGTTTGTCGCTAATTCGTCCTGCTCGTCGCCTCGTCGCCCGGTTCATCGTTCGCCCGTCCGATATTCGGCCAGGATCATTCGCAGTGCGACGAGTACCCTCGCCGATATAGGACACGGGAACCAGCGTCGTTCGCCTCGCGGGATTCATCGCACGTCGCCTCGATGCCACCTCGTAAGCCGATTCCGTGGTTTCCTATCTTCGCGAACAAGCCGTTCTGACCGGTGCGCGGTCGATCCTCTGGCCCGCGTCGACGAGATCAGTCGTCGTCGCCCGTCGATCCGTCCGAGACGCCGTTGGAACCGTTGCCAAGGCGGTCCGCAATAATGCGAGAGTACCGAAAGCGCGTTACATGGACGATAACGGCGGACCAGCAGCTGCATCCCCAGATTTCGGCGAGAATCTCGTACCAGCGCGGGCCGCGCCCGTGGCAAAAGTAACCGAAGACGACGATGTGGACTTGTATCGCGAGACAGAACCGTCGCGACCAAGTTAATCGCGTGGCGTGCCTCTAGCCGGTCGACGATCGAATCGCGGGCAGAGACCGGGGTACGCGAACGAATTCGGAGCGAGGAAGAGGAGGAGGAGTGGAACGAACGAGCATCAATGAGAAGAAGTGGGGAAGAAAACGTGGAAAGAGAAAGTTAAAGATACATCACGATAAAAGCGCGGAGGAAGTGGCGCGTAGATAAGAAGGAGGGCTCGGAAAGGAGTGTGGATGAGACCGTCATGCTCGCTGAGATCGACACGGGCGGGCCCAGGGTGCTGCACTGTGATTACCGTGCCGACTGCCCGATACCGATCGAACTAGTTTCCACCGAGTCTTATTTGAGCCGCGAGAACAGAGTCGCGAGAACGCCGATCATACGACGACTTCCGCGGAGCGACGAGAAAGGAACGGCGACGCTCGATGACGGTCTCGTCGTTGGGTCTCGTCGTTGGTCCGGTTTCTTTCCAAGCCGAATCGAACCAGCGTCCAGGTTCACAGCCGTCCGTCGTGCCGACGAGACTATCGACGACGCGTCGTCGCGAACGATTCGATGCGCGGATCCGGATCGCCGTCCAAATGTTTCCTGCACGGCTCGAACGGAGTCGCGACTCCGCGACGCGGACGACCGATCGACGCTCGACGGAGCCGCAATAACGACGCGAGACGACGAACGTTCCTCGGAGGAACAGGAGACGAGTCGGAGGAGACTCGGTTCGTCAGGGATCCCGTCGAGGACACGGAGAAACGAACGCGAAGAAAACGAGAGGGACGACGATCGAGACCGGCGCGTGGAAGGAAGCTGGTGCTCGAAGCGTTGCGTCCTGTCGACGAGAGCTCGAAACTGGCCGCGGTTTCGCGTCGCGGACCACGTCCGAACAGGGAGAGCGGCACGGTTCTCTAGTCAGTCGGGCGACCCTTCGACGAGGTACGAGGAGGAGCTCGCCTCGAGGAGCGATTCGTTCGCGTCGTCGTTGGCCGACGAAACGTGGAAGGAAGTGGACGAAGACGACGCGACGAATTCCAGGAGCGATCGCGGCGAGTCGCGCGTCGCCAAGGTCGTGCCGAGCATCGATCTCCGGCGACGGACCGACTTTCCTCGGTCGCGCGAACGCGACGGGACCTTGACGAGCGGCGACCGGAGAACGAGGAAGAAGAAGAAGAAGAAGAAGAGGCGCGAGTACGCGTACGCGAACGGCCGCCGGTCCACGTACATTCAGTTGGCGTTGCTGCTGTTCCTCATAGCGTTCGGACAGTGCGGACTCCGTAATCCGAGTGTGTTCAATCACAGTGCGAAAACGAGTACGACCGGGTTGAGTGTGTTGGCGATTGGCACGGTTATCAGTGCAGTGAGTGCCGCGCCGGTTGATTTAATGGGTGACGCGGGCGTTAGGGCGGAACGGTCGGCCAATTTGTCGCACATCACTGGCGCTTCCAGGAAGATACAGATGTACATCAAGAATCGGCATCTACAGATCCTGCCTGACGGCACCGTCAACGGTTCCAACGACGACACCTCGGAATACAGTGAGTACACACAAGCATATTTTCCACCCGTTACTCGTAAATCATCCGCTGATACGGCGCGGACACCGTTTCGAAACTGGAAATCGTGTAGGTCAGGTATACATACATATACGCGACGCCGCGTTTATAGTCTTATTGGATCATCTCGTATGTATATCGCGCATCCGCATGCCGCCGCTGACGCTTGATCGAAGATCGATGTTACGCTCGCCACCCGTACACTTTTTACCCCTTTTATCGTTTCCTAAGCGGAGGAAAACAGTTTTCTAAAATTGATAGCGTGTTAATCGGGAACGCCACTAGCAATCGGTCGTTCAGCAGAAATCCCTTGGAACTGAACACAGATTCTCGTACCATTACCACTTCGTAACGACCGTTGGAAATATACAATTTTCTTTCCAATCATATTTATGACCCAGTCCCATTAATGGCGAATTCGTTTTATCGTATCGGTAGACACGCGATAAAGAGCTTAGCTATTCGTACGCGAAATTATGCGAGACCAACGTCGAATTTAATTCGGTGTTTATATCCGAGTTTTATAATATAATCTCTGTCGACGATTCCCTTTGACGCCGTTCGAGGCGAGTCGATTCGGACGCGACGCGTTCAGGTAGCCGGTCAACGATCGGCGTTGATCCTCCAGTGGACTCGGTTATTCACGGGTATTCGATTTCGTAAGGTCCAACGTTCCCCGATCGGTGACGTTGACCTTGTTTCGGGACTCCGCTCGGATCCGTTCGATGCTCAATGATCCCGATTGTCCGTTCTAAACGTCGAATCGTAATCGTCCAATTTCGACGTCCCGTGCATCGACTCCGGATCGGAGATAAACCCGCGGCGCCAATCCGCACACTTTTGATCGTAGACCTTTTACGGGGATCGTTACGTGCAGGAGTTTACGAGATTAAGCCGCGATAAACGGCCGAGTGTCCGATGGGGTTGTTTATAGCGCGTGGTTTCGGAACGTCGCGAGAATCACGGAAAGATTTGATATTTGAATGCCAACGCCGACGAACGAACGGTTCGGGATTTTTTAGGGAAACGTGAAATCGGTAGACAGGCAATGATATAACAGCAATTTATTTTGATAAAAATATATATTTAGCATTAGAAGATTAGATACGGAACTTGTACATTATTAGAACGATAAACTGGCATGAACAGGGCGTTTCGCATGACGCGTAACATAAACTGAGTAACATAACAGTTGAAAAAGGAGAAAACAATCGCGCTGGCGAGAAAGTGTTTGTCTTGACGACCGGATTTGAATCGGCGGAATTAACAGTAGAATGCGATCAGGTCTGCGACTGGGGCCGAGAGAGCTGATCCAAGAATATGCGCTGCCTAGTACATGTACCTCTTCTTAAGTAGTCCACGTTAACCTTTGAAACTTCGATAGAGTCCCGCGCGTTGATCTCGGCTCTAAATTCACGCCGACCGATCAAAGTTTCTTTTTTGAAACGAGGATAAACGTTTAACTTCGCTCGAACTTTTCTGACTACGTCGCTGTAAGAAGAGAAGCGCAGCCAGTGCTTCTCACGTCGGCAGAAATTCTAAACGTTAGTCCTGAAATCACCAAGTAATTTCCTCTAATTATAAAAAAGATCATGAGAAAACTCTATTTTATTGATAAGTGTTGGATATAAGTTTAGAAATAGAAATGATAGTTGTCTCAAGCCTTTGAGGCTCTGTAAATACAAAAATTGAGACTCGTTTGAGAAATGAGGGTAGAGGTGCTGTAGCTAACACTGTTTCTATAATTCCTGGCCTTATTTCCAATAATTGTAGCGGTACCCTTTCACGAATACTTGTTCAGCTCTCATAACTACAGAACTTCATTCTCTCTTACGTAACTCTGCTCGAGAATAACGAAATTCATGTGACATTAGAAAATCTATTACAATACATTTTATAACACTTCTTACTGAAGGCATTAGAATGGAAACTGTCATTCGGATGACGTTTAATCGCCTAAAACGTATTACGTAATTAAGCAGATTTATCTATTTTGATAAATCCATTATTATCTGAATTATTTTAGATTTTTGAAAAGAGGATCATTTTTTACTGATTAGAATTAGCATTCCTGTTTTTCGTCGCTCGACGGAGCAACATTGTGCTTGAATGATTTAATCACGATTTGTATGTATCTTGCCAAAATACCTGTGGCTTGCCAATAGACGCAGCACGCCACTCGACTCAGTGACTAACAACTCTATTTTCGACTCTCTTCCGGTGTTGCTTTTAACCCTTTTATATTTTCATTTACTTGTGTCTGTAACCGTTCCCTCTTCGTCACGCCAAACGAAGATAAAACGATCGTTTGCTCAAATTTTCCCAAAGAACGTTTTTCTAATCAACGATCGAGTGACTTCTACTCCTTTTTAAGTAGTAATACATTTCACAGTACTACCTTAACAGTATTCCACACAAGCTGACGATCCAACATTTTCTCGAATAACGATGATTGATTAATAAAGCTTGGCTCGACAAATACGCTCCGAGCAAATTGAATCGTACAAAACTCGTGATTTATCGAGCGTCAGGTTTTGAACAACTGCCGACTACTAATTAACCCGCGAGGCTTTTTGTGCGAACGCCGCGGACCGTGTCCCGTTAATAAATATTTCCGCGTGAAAAATAAGCCGTTTGCGGCCTCATAAATATTCATGACTCGACACGGGGGTGTCTCTCGCGCGTTTCGGTGCCGATCGACTCGCGTGGCTGAAAATCGCGAAACGGGTTACGTAACGTCTGTTCCCCGTGGACGATCGAACCGGTCGAAGATCGAACGTCCCCGCGCGCGCGCTTCGCACACGTTTCCATTCTATTTTCAATGATCCCGTCGCGAGCCTCTTTAATCACGCCCGTNCACGTCGCAGTAGCTGTAAGAAGAGAAGCGCAGCCAGTGCTTCTCACGTCGGCAAAAATTCTGAACGTTAGTCCTGAAATCACCAAGTAATTTCCTTTGATTATGAAAGATCATGAGAAAACTCTATTTTATTGATAAGTGTTAGATATAAGTTTAAAAATAGAAATGATAGTTGTCTCAAGCCTTTGAGGTTCTGTAAATACAAAAATTGAGACTCGTTTGAGAAATGAGGGTAGAGGTGCTGTAGCTAACACTGTTTCTATAATTCCTGGCCTTATTTCCATTAATTGTAGCGGTACCCTTTCACGAATACTTGTTCAGCTCTCATAACTACAGAACTTCATTCTCTCTTACGTAACTCTGCTCGAGAATAACGAAATTCATGTGACATTAGAAAATCTATTACGATATATTTTATAACACTTCTTACTGAAGGCATTAGAATGNTTTTGAAACGAGGATAAACGTTTAACTTCGCTCGAACTTTTCTGACTACGTCGCTGTAAGAAGAGAAGCGCAGCCAGTGCTTCTCACGTCGGCAGAAATTCTAAACGTTAGTCCTGAAATCACCAAGTAATTTCCTCTAATTATAAAAAAGATCATGAGAAAACTCTATTTTATTGATAAGTGTTGGATATAAGTTTAGAAATAGAAATGATAGTTGTCTCAAGCCTTTGAGGCTCTGTAAATACAAAAATTGAGACTCGTTTGAGAAATGAGGGTAGAGGTGCTGTAGCTAACACTGTTTCTATAATTCCTGGCCTTATTTCCAATAATTGTAGCGGTACCCTTTCACGAATACTTGTTCAGCTCTCATAACTACAGAACTTCATTCTCTCTTACGTAACTCTGCTCGAGAATAACGAAATTCATGTGACATTAGAAAATCTATTACAATACATTTTATAACACTTCTTACTGAAGGCATTAGAATGGAAACTGTCATTCGGATGACGTTTAATCGCCTAAAACGTATTACGTAATTAAGCAGATTTATCTATTTTGATAAATCCATTATTATCTGAATTATTTTAGATTTTTGAAAAGAGGATCATTTTTTACTGATTAGAATTAGCATTCCTGTTTTTCGTCGCTCGACGGAGCAACATTGTGCTTGAATGATTTAATCACGATTTGTATGTATCTTGCCAAAATACCTGTGGCTTGCCAATAGACGCAGCACGCCACTCGACTCAGTGACTAACAACTCTATTTTCGACTCTCTTCCGGTGTTGCTTTTAACCCTTTTATATTTTCATTTACTTGTGTCTGTAACCGTTCCCTCTTCGTCACGCCAAACGAAGATAAAACGATCGTTTGCTCAAATTTTCCCAAAGAACGTTTTTCTAATCAACGATCGAGTGACTTCTACTCCTTTTTAAGTAGTAATACATTTCACAGTACTACCTTAACAGTATTCCACACAAGCTGACGATCCAACATTTTCTCGAATAACGATGATTGATTAATAAAGCTTGGCTCGACAAATACGCTCCGAGCAAATTGAATCGTACAAAACTCGTGATTTATCGAGCGTCAGGTTTTGAACAACTGCCGACTACTAATTAACCCGCGAGGCTTTTTGTGCGAACGCCGCGGACCGTGTCCCGTTAATAAATATTTCCGCGTGAAAAATAAGCCGTTTGCGGCCTCATAAATATTCATGACTCGACACGGGGGTGTCTCTCGCGCGTTTCGGTGCCGATCGACTCGCGTGGCTGAAAATCGCGAAACGGGTTACGTAACGTCTGTTCCCCGTGGACGATCGAACCGGTCGAAGATCGAACGTCCCCGCGCGCGCGCTTCGCACACGTTTCCATTCTATTTTCAATGATCCCGTCGCGAGCCTCTTTAATCACGCCCGTTTGTCCCTGTCCTCTGCTCTTTTTTACTCCGTCGTCGAAGGTTGGACTTTCTCCAAAGCGACGGAAGATCGGTTTCAAGAAAGTGACCACATCAAATATTTTGTCTCAATATTGCTTCGAGTACAACTTCAGTCGGCGAACCGACGAGATTTCTCTATCACCGTCCCAGAAATCGTTTATAATCTAATTACCCTCGGTACATCGACGGTCGCCGTTTAATCGCGATTCGTACGCTTTAAATCGCTTGAAAAATAGAAAACGAGAATGTATATCGAACGTTTCTTGTAACTATTAGAAACTCTCGACTGTCCTTAATTGATTAATAAACTCCGCACGAAACAGTTTAATACGGAGTACGGGGCACTGTTCTAGAATGATAATCTACGAAGATAGTGTTAAAACGGTATAATTATCTGTTCAGGATCTCGGGCGTATCCCTTTAATTAAAACGTCGATACTCGGGCAGGGACGAGAGGAAAGTGGAATCGTTGGTAAATCGTTTGATATTAATCTTTTCGATCCGTGCGCGATCCCCGACGCCGCGGATACCCGGAAGATTAATTATCGCGGAATCTGTTTGTCGGAATGCGCAGATTTATTATTTTCCCCTCTTACGGGATTAGCCTATGCAGATGAGTTTAATGGTCGATCGCGTCCGCAAAACGGAAATGCCATTCTTGGTGCCTCGTCCGCGTCCCGGCTGAAACGTTAATCGACGTACACGTGTATAACCGAAGGATTTGCTCGGGCCGAGCGCAGACGTGTAAATACACGCCTAAATCGGCTTCTTAACCGGCGAGACGGACGATCGCAGACGTTCAGTATTTCCATTTACATAGTTGCGTCTTCTACTTCGAGTAGGATCTTGATCATGACACTCCCTCCTCTTCCTCTTTCGACTCTTGTTCATTTTCGACGCAGCGGCATCCACGGAATTTCAGCTCTTTTTACCGAGGTCTCGAACTCTGGGTCTTTCACGAACTCCTCTCCCCCCCGTACTTTCTCTCGCTTTCTTCAAAGTTCCGTCGGTAATTAATACAGACGAAATCAGCATTCTGGTATTTTATTCGGAAAAAATTCGTTCCCCGACTTTTCCCTCTTACAATTAAAGCTAAGCTCGAAATAAAGACATTGTTCGATAACGTTCAGGAGACAGACGACGGCGAGGCTGGTTCGTTCAGAACTCGTCGACCGAGACTTTCTCGATCGTAAATCACGATCGGTGCACGCGAATAATAATTGAAAACCTGACTGGTGATCAACTGGTTCGACGAATAAATTAGCTTCCGGAAGCAGAATTTATCGCAGCAGGTATTCGATTGACGGATTTCCATTTTGAACGATCTCTCTTACGATTACGTGACACGGTGACGCATGAACAGCGCGATACGTGCGAAGACGTCATGTTTTTCCAACTACCGAATCTCGTTCGGACGCGTGATTTAAATGAATGACGGAGATCAGATACGTCGCGATCCGAGATCGTAGCGACCATTGATGTAACGCGCGAGTAAGCGTCGTACGTTTCGATCGGTTGGTGCATCCGGAAGGAGGCGCCGGTCAATCGATTTTTTCTCCTGGCGATCGCCGAGCGTACCGTTGAAGACGAAAGAGGGAAGAAGAGAAAAAAGGGGAAGGCAGTAGCCGGGTAATAAATCAGTCGGCGAGGGCCGGTGATAACGGAAGCTCCGAGGGGATTCAATGGCCCCGATACGCCGCTATCAGCTGGAGAGAACGGTCCGCGATTAGGCAAAGACGGAACTATCCGGAGGGATCGCGAGGTCGCGACCCACATTGCCCTAAGGATGCTTACGAATTTCTTAGATCTGTAGTATATTAGTTGACATTGTTTACAGAACGCGACATTTTATCTCGTATTAAACGAGATCGTGTACCAAACTCGTTTCTGTTCTACTCGTATTTAGTAGATGCATCGTACTTTTGAATAATTCACATAACTAATATGGTAAACACAATAATTCATAAAACATTTAATACATGCACAGGTAATTCTAACAATTTAATGTATGATCTTAAAAATGGAATTCACTCTGTGGAATGAATTCTTAAAGTTAATGACGGTACAATTAAACGTTCCAATTAATGTTCATCCCTCGAGGATTAATTTTATTTTTACTATCGAGCTTCCTAATCTAATTAAATCCCACTCATTTTTCGGATAACAGCGCCTAATACCACTATCGGATTTACAGACCATCCCTCGAGGATTAAAAATTTTTATTTCTACTATCGAGCTTCCTAATCTAATTAAATCCCACTCATTTTTCGGATAACAGCGCCTAATACCATTATCGGATTTACAGACGGTAAAGAACCCAAATGATGTTCGTTGAACTTGATGAATACTATAAAACATGCATCTGTGTGGTCTGCGAGGACGTTAGCCTAGACCATACAACCTGATTGCATTAATTAATCGAATCATACCTAAAGCGTCGTTCTGTTAATTAACTTTAAGCCCGGTCTGATAAATTCACAGTCATTATCAGTGCCACTCCTTCCGTAGAATTGCTCAACGTCTGATACCAACACTACGCTATATCGGCATTTACTTTAGATTCTTTCCTGGTGCATATTAGANTAAACTCGTTCCTGTTCTACTCGTATTTAGTAGATGCATCGTACTTTTGAATAATTCACATAACAAATATGGTAAACACAATCATTCATAAAACATTTAATATACGCACAACGTTTAATACATTTAATATACTAACAATTTAATGTGTAATCTTAAAAATGGAATTCACGAATGAATTCTTAAAGTTAACGACGGTACAATTAAACGTTCCAATTAATGTTCATCCCTCGAGGATTAAAAATTTTTATTTCCACTATCGAGCTTCCTAATCCAATTAAATCCCACTCATTCTTCGGATAACAGCGCCTAATACCACTGTCGGATTTACAGACGTTAAACAAGCCAAATGATGTTCGTTGAACTTGATGAATACCATTAAACATGCATCTATGTGGTCTGCGAGGACGTTAGCCTAGAGCATACAACCTGATTGCATTAATTAATCGAATCATACCTAAAGCGTCGTTCTGTTAATTAACTTTAAGCCCGGTCTGATAAATTCACAGTCATTATCAGTGCCACTCCTTCCGTAGAATTGCTCAACGTCTGATACCAACACTACGCTATATCGGCATTTACTTTAGATTCTTTCCTGGTGCATATTAGAAATTGCAGTCGTAATTTAATTAGGATCGCAGCACGTAAACTGCTTTTCATTTCGCCGCAAGTACTACCTGGTGATCAGTCTTCCTCGCTTAGTTACAATTCTTACAATTTTATATTGCACGCGGACAGATTTATCGATCAATAATAACAGGATTTGCCAATATATATCTGATAGGAAGCCCACCGCGCGTTCAGTGTAATTGTGAAAAATGAATATCCAGCCATTTCACGGTTCGAACGATGAAACTCAAGGAACGTTGGAGCCTAGATCTATCGAGCTCAGAGTCCGCGATACTCATTCTTTTTGTCCGTTCCAATCTCGTGGCGGAAGGGTGGCTGGAATCGAGCGCAATAAAATCGAGAACCACCGCGGCCGTTCAATCGGCGGAGAATATATGTATATTGTATCTACCGCGGTCGTGGAACCGTCGTAACGGGGGCCGACGAACGTATTAAACATGATTTAAAGAAAGATTAGGATCGCGCGCGATAGATCGAGGCGACGCGAGGGACCGCGTATTAGAGACGATAATTAATAGTCGAAAGGAAGTTGGATCGCAGTTAGTCGGCCGGTGCGTGCGACGAAACGCTCGACGCGCGTATGCGTTTAATCCCGCGGAATACTGAGTTATGGCCAGTGCGGGCCGTGGAAAGAGGTTAATGACGAGTGGGTCGAGCTACGGTACCGCACCGTTCATAGTTATTAAGCGTTGCACGCGGACCTATTCAATCGGCGACGAGAGCGTCGCGCGCCGTCTTATTCTCGTCCTGCGTTCCTTCCGGCAACGCAGCCGATTTAAACGGCCATGAAAATTAAGTCAACGTCGAACCGGTAGCACCGTCTTTATATCGTCGTCGTGACACGCGCGCGTTACGGGTTAAGCATGACGGAGGATCCGAGTCGTCAGGTTCGTTTGCGGAGTTAACCCTTTGTGTACGGATTTATTTGAGAAAATNAAGATGTCTTCAAGTAATTAGAATTGCGAAACAAAAATAAATTAATATGCTTATAACAAACACAAGTGAATGACGTGTCTCAGACGTGAAATGCACCCAAGGGGTTAATACGAGGCGGACGCCTGATTTCTAACGTATCTTTTGGTCGTATGGAGGAGAGTTCTCGTTCGGTTTCTCCGTAATAAGATCGTCGATTTCACGAGGACGGTCGTTAGGCGTTACGCAAAGGAAATGTTTGTAAACGGGCGCGTTTACGATTTTCCTTTTCGTTTTCCTCGCGTGTAAACTGATAATTAAGGGAGTCAACGCGCGGGTTAGATATATTTTATGATATTCCCGGTAGAAGTCGGACAGGTGGGAAAAAAAAGGGATACGTGACGAGGCACGTTGTGTCATTAATTAGAAGGTGTGGCCAAGTATCCTGCGCGCATTTCAATTTCAGATCGTTAATGCTAAGGAAACATGCAAACAAGTCCAACAAACAGTACATAAACTGTGTGTAGAAACTCGTCGACCGGCAATAAATTAAAAGTATATTTTCTCTTGACGTCTACCGGGAAAAACGGGACCGAGTCCACCGACTGGCTTCTCGGTTCAAGCATTATATTCATTGTCAGTCGACGCAATATGCATAATAAAATAATCTGATAAGAGAAAATGCGGTATAAAATGAGAGATTCAACAAGTTTCCGAGTCTCGCTCGCGCGATTTGAAGTCGATGCTCTCGCGTTCGTGCGGCCGTAAAAAGCGTCGATGGGACAACGCGAAGTTTGATTTACGCACACGGCCCGGACACACGCACCGCGCACCGTTCCTCGGGTTTCTCCCACGATTCACGAACGGGAGCATATATAACGGCGATTTGTCATCGCAGCGAGATTTCGCGATTTAAGGACCGGCCAATTGACCCCGTACGTTCCCAGCCGCGCCGCAGACAGAGAGATTTAAGAGGCCCCGAGTTTTTCAGCGACGAACAGCCGATACGGCCGCTCCCGTCCCACCGCCGTCGCGTTAGTGGCCCATCGACCCTTCTGCTCTCCTAATTAACCGTCCCGCTGCACCTTCTGCACCGCCTCGGTTCCCACCCGATTTCGTGGCTTGACCACCCGCGAACGAACCGGCCCCGCATCGCTGATCGTCGCGTACCAAAGTTTTTGCACGCTTCCGGTGGCCCACAGGCTCGAATACAAGTGTACGGGCGCTACTTTTTTAATGGAAACGTCTGGTGCCAAAAGAATATTTCAAATCGGCTTTTTGTTAGCTTGCGATCTTTTTTATCAAAGATCGAACTTGACAGCTGGTTTTTATTTCATGAAGACAGAACCGAGATAATTGGGTTTTATTCTTCTTATTTTTGGTAGTACAGATTTGTAAGAACAATATGTTAATATAATATTAATTGCATTTTGAAAAGTTGTATTACAGCGAGAGCACAATGTACAGGCTCGTATGTAAATCGAGCGGAACGTACTAGGGATAGAATTAGGTCATCATCCTATTGATAGAGCAGACAACCAATTATACTGTTTATCAAATTTAAAGATTGTTTCTAGGCTCGGTCCCAGACGATCGAACCGGAAATTGGTCTATACACGAAATTCTTATAAAAAACGAACCCTGAATTTTTCTTAAATAAAGCAGCCGCAGAATCGGTAAACAGAGATTCGTCAGTGTTCCGAGAAACCGTCAGAAAATTCGATTCGCCTTATCAGATGCGCATTATCACCGTCGCTTCGCATTCCTCGGACGCATTTTCGAACGTGATTCCAGCATTGCCAAAAGTTGAAGATTAGCAGGAGAACCGGGTTGGCGATATTTCTTCGGCGACCGACATTTCTTATCGGTTCAGCGAACCCTGTCCGAGCGTCGTCGTCGTGTCGATATTCCTACGCGCAGCTTCCCGTCGCGGTGTTAAACCGACACGTGCTGCGCGATCGACGGCTTCTAGCCAGATAACTGGTAATTTTCACGTTGTCAAACTGTGACCGATAAATTCGCGGACAAGCTCGTTTCCAGCGTATTGCGGCGTGCACGCGCGTAACTCACGGGGAAACGGATCCGATAGCCGACAGTCGTTATCGCGGACGCCGATTCCATCGAGCCTGCCCCTTTCACCTGTCCCGCGACGTTCTATGACGCTAATGCCGGCACGTCGTCGGATATGTTCATTGTTATTATCGTTCGGTACAGTTAGCCTTTATCCGGGCGTTTTTAGCGAAACGATAACACGTCCAATTGACAGAGAGAAAACGATAAGCAGCGTGTCGAAACGAAATTGAGGGTTGTAATTCAAGTCGAAATCCCGTGTTTCTACGTTTCACGAGCCGAGGCCTACTTTGTTTCGTGTTATATCGCTTCTTGTAAACGTGTTTTACACGAAATATCAATTCCAATCAGTCGCCTAAATAGAAAGCGTGACTTCTCGTTTTACTTNGTGCAATTGACAGAGAGAAAACGATAAGCAGCGTGTCGAAACGAAATTGAGGGTTGTAATTCAAGTGGAAATCCCGTGTTTCTACGTTTCACGAGCCGAGGCCTACTTTGTTTCGAGTTATATCGCTTCTTGTAAACGTGTTTTACGCGAAATATCAATTCCAATCAGTCGCCTAAATAGAAAGCGTGACTTCTCGTTTTACTTAGCAATTCTCGGGTATCCGTAATGTTAACGGTCGCTTATCCCGTTGGCAGTGCGCGAAACAATCGAAGGTTCACAATTTACGGTGTTGAAATTCCTGCGGCCTCAGAGCTAGAAGATCGTATCTTCAAAGGACGGGGCAAGGTTCAAGGGACGCGTAGCTTAGCTCTCCTATTGAAACGCCGCGTCAGTGATTTATTCGCGAAATGGTCAGACGGGGTTCTAGCCGAGGCGTAGGACATCGGGAATCGGTAAACGGAGGCAGTTTAATGAGAACAAATGATTCCCGTGAGAGTGGACGCGGTGATTTATGGGCGATCGCGGGCGCCTCACTAAATCAATTACGCTTCGGCCGATCGATCCCCTCGGAGATCGGCCGGCTGGTCGGCGTATCCCCCGGTATGCAAATCGTCACGCGGTATAAATCGGCACCCAGGGCGACGTGAGCGCGGTTAAATCGAGAAATATTCACCGTCCCTAAAAGTAATAACGTACCATCTAACTTTTCGCACTTGGGGGTCCACGTATACGCCCACCGTTACTCGCATTAACGAGCGAGAAAAAGTGCACGGGGCGTTTCGCGTTCCCAGACTTTCGCCCGGGCCGTCGTTCGATATACGAGAACGGTATTAGCCGGCGCGTATCGCTCGCGGTGTAATTTATACCGCGGCCGGAATTCAATGTTTCGCCCTCGCGTAACAAGTATTTGCTTTATTATTCCCGTGCCGCGGGGGGAACGGCTAGTAATTTTATCTGGGTTTCAGTGTCGGCCGCGACCGATTTCGTCTCTCCCTTTTTTTTTTCTCTCTCGTCTCCCGCGAATAATTCTCGGATAAAAAATGCGGCGGATATCGTCGCCGCAAATTGAATGGGGCGACGCGACGACGGTCCGGGGATGAAATTAGAGGTACTGACCCGTCGCACCCCTGCTTCACGATTTATGACGAGACCGGCAATTATTCTTGCCGGTGATTTCGCGATAATTAACGAACGGCCAGTAAGTAAACTGGTTATTTCGGTGACGCGCATTCGGGTATCCGTTGATAAAACCTCGTAAAGTGCTGCGAAGATGTATGGCCTAACAAGGCAAATCGAGTAAAAAGCGTAAGCGAGCCGCGGGCCAATTTTAGACCGTGAAACTTCTGATTCGGCCGTAGCAAAATTAAATACATATGTCCTTCTCTTTTCGCTTGACGCCAACTATGCCAATGCGATTTGTGTGTACAATACTGACTTTCTAACGAGTCGAGGGACAAAAATAATAGAACCAGTCGCGGAGATCTCGGTGTTCTCGTCTACCCGTTAAACGGCTCGCCGGGCAGAATGAATTCGTTTGAACTCGTGGAATCCGTGCGCAGGGACTCGCGTTTACCGGGCATTACCGCGATCGCGCGTGCACGCAATGACGCGTGTCTGAGTTACGATTCCCATCGAGCGCTCGTTAATGAACTTTTGTCGCGGTTACAGGCTATTATCGCGGCTCGGTCGGCGTCCGCGGGGACCGCGATCGCGATATGCTAATGCCACGCGGCTCTCCTCGAGTGCCTTGGCTCGGCACGAACGAACGAGGGCTTCCCTCCGACGATGCGATTGCGGTTTTTTCCGCAGGTAGCATTTCGGTCGGTGCTCGTGCATATTACTTTCTCACGTGTCTCTCGTACTTCCTCGTTGCGGTCGTGGACCGCGGACGCCGTGAATGTTTGGACAGGAATTTATATCGGTAATTTTCGGCGAATCCGACGAGTCTGCATCGCGTGTCCGCCGCTCTCTTCATCCTCTCGTGAAAGTCCACGTTTTTTCGTCAGAATTTATAGCTCCGATGATTGAACATTGATTCATATGAGGAACTGTAAATGTTCGTAAGAAAATTTGAGTAGCGATTAGGAACTGGTTAGTATTATTCTATTGAGAGAGACTGTTGGTGAAGCATAAATTAACTGTGATAACGCGCGAAGGAATTCCACAAATGAAAGGCTTAATTACGAACGGTGTAGACAATCTCGATTATCTCCTCACGCACACCTGCCACGAAACCTTCTCCTACTTCGGCTCCTAAGATCAGAGACCTGAAAGATCGCTTCGAATCTCGGCGAGCGTTTAACGAATCGGTGTTGCGCGTGTTCCACGGCCGTGTTCCCGGCGCCGGTCCGTGGAAAAACCGGGAACACCGTTGGTCCCCGTGTAACCCGTGTAAGAAACGAAAACGCGGTGAATTTATACGCCGCGGCCGGCCGCGGAACCGATGTAAGATAATTGAGGCACGGAAAACACGCGTGTCGTCTGGCCGGCCTCTTCGTACGTACGTACGTACATGCACGGCACGTAAGTACATATTTGTGAGAGCCCCTGCGGCAAANATCTCGATTATCTCCTCACGCACACCTGCCACGAAACCTTCTCCTACTTCGGCTCCTAAGATCAGAGACCTGAAAGATCGCTTCGAATCTCGGCGAGCGTTTAACGAATCGGTGTTGCGCGTGTTCCACGGCCGTGTTCCCGGCGCCGGTCCGTGGAAAAACCGGGAACACCGTTGGTCCCCGTGTAACCCGTGTAAGAAACGAAAACGCGGTGAATTTATACGCCGCGGCCGGCCGCGGAACCGATGTAAGATAATTGAGGCACGGAAAACACGCGTGTCGTCTGGCCGGCCTCTTCGTACGTACGTACAAAACGCGGCTGTTGACACCCACGCGATCGAGCGTGCTGAGCGACTGATTGCTCTACTGCTTTTAATTGAAATATCCCGGACGTAGGTAACTGAAATGAAATTAATGCCGAAAGAATGCCGGTCTAGCACTCCGGGGGAATGCCGGGAACGTGGGCTTGGAACATATTTTTCGTCGATCCGAATTAACGAGCCGGGAAACGAGTTCGCCTCCTCGAATGACGCGCATAAAACGTGTTTAATGGACAACCGATGGACCCGGTGACCGCTCGTCGCCGGCTCGTTCCACGATTTTTCGGAGAAGTTACGACGCGACGAGTTCTTTTACGCCCGGCACGAGGCGATCGACCTATGAGCCACGACTCTTCTCTGCTCGCAGGTGGAAATTAAGTGATAGAGGGAAACCGTTGATCGTAGATTTCTTATTTCGACCATTTATACTTTGTAAGCTTGTGCGCGCCGTGTTTTATGCTCGAGGGAGGCTTCGACAGTTTTCAGCTCGTTACTTTGGTAGTTAAATAAGTCCCGACGTAAATTTTTGGTAGAGGCATTTAATATTCCCATTTTTTGAACCTGTTTCATGATAGATTTACATAGTTAGAGATGATTATACTCTGAGGTTCATATTTTAATTGACGTATTTTACACGTTTTAACCCCTTACATATTCATCATGGCAACGCTCCTCTCGGTATTACGTATAATTATGTGTATGGCTACATAAATCCCGTGCGAGATTTCGATCAATCCGATTACGGTTAATGACAAAATTTCGCACTTACATCGGCCTCTGTTTCGATCGGTAGAATTAATCCTCGCTCGACAAAAACACGAGCTAATTCTTCAATTAAACCGCAAAAAGAGTAGGACGACGGCGACGTGACGAGGACGAGTCCCGGACGGAGGACGAAGGGTGGCGCGAAAGCCGACCCACCGAAACGAGTCCGTAGCTTCCCGCGGCGATCGACCGATAACGATCGCATTA
>SMSR01009560.1:0-28619 GCA_019453355.1 Ceratina japonica
CATTCGTATTCATAATCGTTATGTTTGTATGTTTGAAACCGCGATGAAGAGATTGATCAAACGCCTAAACGGTCGTCAGCGAGAGGCTAAAAATAACGATTTGATTACAGGACGGATTCGCGGTACAGGTAATTATTTCCCGTTTCCATCCGACGATCGATGCATAGGATACGAGCGGTCGTTTATGTATATTTAAGAAAGCGCGATCCGGGCCAGAATTTCGCACGATTCCGCGGCTGTTGTATTATGCATTCTCAATCAACGGAGTGGAACGTTTCTCCGTTCTGCGAACCAACAATCACGGTATATACCTATACGCGGAACTGCATACCTATATAAGTCGTTACAAAAACGGCGAAAACGGCTTGCGTTGTTCCAGGAAGCGTCTTCGAGCTTCACCGAAAGAGTTCAACGTCTTAAGAACTTTTGTCATGATTCATTCACGTCACAAGGAAATTTGTCCATTTGAGAAACGAACATATGTGGTCATTATGAACTCAGAAAATAAAATAAGTATGAATCTTCATTGTCACAGAAATATTACAATATTACAATTATAGTGAATACAGTTTTTTAAAATTATTTTAGCACATGCAACGTCTTAAGAACTTTTGTCATGACCAATCATGTCACGAGGAATTTTGTCCATTTACGAAACGAATATATGTGGCCATTATGAACTCAGAAAATAAAATAAGTATGAATCTTCATTGTTACAGAAATATTACAATATTACAATTATAGTGAATACAGTTTTTTAAAATTATTTTAGCACATGCAACGTCTTTAGAACTTTTGTCGTGGTCATTCATATCACGAGGAATTTTGTCCATTTGAGAAACGAACATATGTGCTTATTATGAACTCAGAAAATAAAATAAGTATGAATCTTCATTGTCACAGAAATATTACAATATTACAATTATAGTGAATACAATTTTTTAAAATTATTTTAACACATGCAACGTCTTTAGAACTTTTGTCGTGACCATTCACGTCACGAGGAATTTTGTCCATTTAAGAAACGAATATATGTGGTCACTATGAACTCAGAAAATAATATAAGTATGAATCTTCATTGTCACAGAAATATTACAATATTACAATTATAGTGAATACAGTTTTTTTTAAATTATTTTAGCACATGCAACGTCTTAAGAACTTTTGTCATGACCATTCACGTCACGAGGAAATTTGTCCATTTAAGAAACGAACATATGTGGCCATTATGACTTCAGAAAATAATATAACTATGAATCTTCATCTCTCTCGTCACAGAAATATTACAATATTCCAATTATAGTGAATACAATTTTTTAAAATTATTTTAACACATGCTTGACACTTCTATAATAACTCTCTCGGTTTTGTCACTTTAATAGTATCCTTGTTAATGACCCAAATATGGATATCCATGAGAACAGTTAAGGTTTCAGAGGCCTTATTTTATATAGCAAATTGCTCTCCCGCAGGGATAGAATCTTACTAAGTATAACAGTGCTAATTGGAAAGCAACGCTCGATTCGGTGGTTAAAGACACACTGTATCATTTCAGAATATCATACATATACATATTTAAAGCTAACATCGTTTAGAATTCTCCTTACGTTTGATATTCAAGCTTATGGTAGCTGTTACGATCGTATGGTAGTTGTTGCAGCTCGTAAACGACTGTTTATAGCGTCTCGCAAATAAAACGGATTAATTTTATAACGCATAAAAATTGAAAGTTCTCTCGTATAAAACNATTTTTTAAAATTATTTTAACACATACTTGACACTTCTATAATAACTCTCTCGGTTTTGTCACTTTAATAGTATCCTTGTTAATGACCCAAACTTGGATATCCATGAGAACAGTTAAGGTTTCAGAGGCCTTATTCTATATAGCAAATTGCTCTCCCGCAGGGATAGAATCTTACTACGTATAACAGTGCTAATTGGAAAGCAACGCTCGATTCGGTGGTTAAAGACACGCTGTATCATTTCAGAATATCGTACATATACATATTCAAAGCTAACATCGTTTAGAATTCTCCTTACGTTTGATATTCAAGCTTATGGTAGCTGTTACGATCGTATGGTAGTTGTTGCAGCTCGTAAACGACTGTTTATAGCGTCTCGCAAATAAAACGGATTAATTTTATAACGCATAAAAATTGAAAGTTCTCTCGTATAAAACATAATACACGGAGTCTTTCGCGGAGTATCCAGGTGCATCATGGATTCAATCTCGAACTTGATCTTATTAAAAATAAATTTAATCCTCGGATGCTTGGGACGGAGCTCGCTCTTCTCGCGCTGAAATATTCAGTAAACCGTTTAAGTTTCGCTTCATAGTTGTACTTATACGTGGAGGGAAGGAAGGAAGGAAGGAAGGAAGGAAGGCCGACGCGCGGAGTGAAGTATTCTTCGGTTCCCTATCAGCGGCGGAAAGTTTCAGGGAAATCGGTGCAGAAGGCTGGCTCCCTTGTTGCACGCCAACTCGGCCACTATACGTAGCACGTGAAACACGCTTCCAGGAGAAGAGTGAATCGATTTTCGACTGCCGCCGAGCGAGACCCTTTGTCGAGGCTCGTTTCCTAGAGCCACGTCGAAGGAGCCGTGCGCGAACCCTCGGCGGCCGTTTGTTCTTCTTCGCGGACCCAGAAATTTGCAATAATTCGCGAAACGTCGTTTCGTTTCGCGAGCTTCTCTCCTCTCACCCCCTCTGTCTGGCTCCCCGAGCTCATTTCTCGTCGCGAGCGATCCACGAGAAAAACGCAATCTCGTCGACGAGAGACTGTCGCCGAGTGCTCCGACGTTAATAGCCAAAGCGTAAAGTTTACTCGTGACGGGCTAAGCCGCCGGCTTTCAGCTTATGTGGCGAAGCCATGCGGCCTCTTACTGTGAGCTCTATATTAGGTTCCCACGAGAGTGAGTTAAAAAATAATATCTCGATAGACCGTAAAAAGCGTTAACGTCTAAGTCAGTTACGGTAGCCTATAACATCGTGCACTTATTTGTACTTACATTTTGTTATCACTCTATTATAAGAACTTATACTTTACGTGCTCTCTTCTCAACTTTTTATTATATACATAAACCTTATTTTTAGTGAAAGCGTTGAAAATATGTTTAGGTTTTTAATACTAAAATGAATAAAAGTCATCTGCACTTTAATTGTAGATAAAGAATAATAATTAATATATTTGAATTTTAACGTCCAATAATTTTTAATAATACTCGAAACGACCTGTTATTCTTGGACGAATACCTCAACAAGAGTCAGTTTATTTCCATAAGATAATTGTAAAGTACAACGTTTCGGCTCATTTGTAAGCCCTTATCAAGTTTTAATATTATAAAAGGTCAAAAACACAAACTTCATAGTCCCGAAAACGGCACCATTCAATTAAAATGTCACATCTTAAAATTAACCAAGAAAATCATCTTGTATAAATTCTAACGATAAAACTACCTAATCATTCGTACTGTTATCTGTCAACTATGGACTATAATAATAATTAATTTAGAGCCTAAACAACTTATTTGCCTGTTTTTATAAAATTTCAATGTTATTCTGGAAGGGGAAGAGGGATTAAAGTTTTAATGTGAGTCCTTCGTCTGATGAGTTGTCTGTGGGAAATGAAGACGAATGGGGTGGCCAGTGGGAGAACCCGGAAACGCGAGGGTGCTTATCTCAGGGTGAGACATAGTGCGTTGCGCTATTTAAATGGCTGGATGAATTTTAATAACACAGCCCTGCCCGGTTTCATGGAGACTAATGCGGATAGTTTTTCAAGTTGCACCGTGGCGAATGGTGAATTAATGCGTAACGTGAAATTCTTTGTCAGAGTCTACCGGAGATCCGAAAATCTTATCTAACATTCAGCGAGATTTTAATGTTGATGGATTGAGGAAATTGGGGAAGAGCAAAGGTAATGAAACGCGAACAGAGATATCTTCTTAAGAATATTTCCCTTAATGCTCGATCTCTCTAAGTAGTATAACTCGACGTGGGGGAAACACGAGTGAGGGAAGATTAATAACGCATTATTCACTATTATGTTAATCAATTGCGTGTTCTTACAAGCACAATAACTACTTCGCTAACTCTTATTCCGAGTTTCTGCGCCATTAATCCTCATTTGTGTCACCGCATTAAGCCTGTACAATCTATCGGCATTCAGGCTTAAGCAGCTATTGAAGAATGTTGAATGTACCGCGGGATCGATTGTTAGAAACTTCATAACTCGCACCATTCAACATACTTTCAACCTAAACATCGTTCAAGCGCACCGGCACGAAATGCTTAAAAGAACTTGTTAGATAAGTGAATATTCTAATTCTCCCGTTTGCGAGAATTTAAAAATAAGTTCGATTTCTAAGCTTAGGAAAAGGGAGTAAAGCCGACGGGATTTAAATAGAATCCAGCCGTCTGCTAACTTGAAGCATCGTTTAAACTGATCTATATCTACACGGAGTATTTGCTTGCTTTAAACTTGCTGAATAAGCTCATTAAACTTATCGCAACTTTGTGAAGTTCCCTGTGTCTATTATGAAACAATAATCCACAGCGATTCGAATCGTAATTTTTATATCTCAATTTTATAAGCAAGCGTATCTATTCTCCTAATCGTTCTTAACTAAAACTTATGTACTCAAATTTTAATGTGAAAAACACATACTATATGAAGTCTGTGAAAATATATAAAATACAGAATGTGGAATATTGTAATTTTATAAGCAAGCTTATCTGTTCTCCTAATCGTTCTTAACTAAACTTTTTATACTTAAATTTTAATGTGAAATACACATACTATATGAAGTCTGTGAAAATATATAAAATACAGAATGTGGAATATTGTAATTTTATAAGCAAGCTTATCTATTCTCCTAATCATTCTTAACTAAACTTTTTATACTTAAATTTTAATGTAAAATATACATACTATATGAAGTCTGTGAAAATATATAAAATACAGAATGTGGAATATTGTAATTTTATAAGCAAGCTTATCTATTCTCCTAATCGTTCTTAACTAAACTTTTTATACTTAAATTTTAATGTAAAATATACATACTATATGAAGTCTGTGAAAATATATAAAATACAGAATGTGGAATATTGTAATTTTATAAGCAAGCTTATCTATTCTCCTAATCGTTCTTAACTAAACTTTATATACTCAAATTTTAATGCGAAATACACATACTATATGAAGTCTGTGAAAATATATAAAGTACAGAATGTGGAATATTGTAATTTTATAAGCAAGCTTATCTATTCTCCTAATCGTTCTTAACTAAACTTTTTATCCTTAAATTTTAATGTAAAATATACATACTATATGAAGTCTGTGAAAATATATAAAATACAGAATGTGGGATGTTATAATACTTGAAGGGAATTGAGAATTATGATTTTTCATAAATATCTGATTATTAATGAGGCAGTGAGAATGTTGAGAGTATCCAATAACTCCAACAGCCGTGCCCGATGGGTATCGGGGAGAACGTTGGCATAGGACAAGCTCGAAAACGGTTTAAATGGTCTCAAATTCGCGGATAGCCGGCCACAAGGCGAGGCGTGCTCGTTAAAACGGATCCTCGGTGTAAAAAGTTGCGCATAAATCTCGACTCTTGGGGGATACGGTTATCGCCAAGGCGTAATCTCTCGACGCTTCTAGGTCAGTGTCTAGTGGCACGTACAGGGTGTTGGAAAAAGAGGCTTCAAGAAGGCTATTTAACCCGCGATATCGCCCCGTATCTTTAATGAATATATTTAAAGGCACGTGAGAACTAATCGATCGATACCATTGTCAAATTGCTGGATCAAAAGTGAAGCGATAATTAACGCCCCTCGCGGTGTAAAAAGAATATCTGTTATTTCGAGATTTTTAATTCGACAATAAAGAGGTGCTTCGACGAAATTGGTAATTTATCCTGGGAAATTTCATTATCTTTAAACACTACATCAAATGTGAATGTTCGATTTAATATTAAAAAAAAATTACTTGCTTTTAATTGAAGGATGAAATTTAATATTTCTGTTCTTTATTGTTCTTTTTTTTTAAGTACGTACTCAAACGTTACAGTTATCACATTTATGAAACGTTAACTGGGATTTGACATTACGACAGAGTATTATGATAGAGCGTAAAATGGAGACACCCTCGCGACATCAATTTTTTCATTCTCTCCGTAATTACTTTTTCCTCAAATATTTATGGAGAGAGAGGGGGAGTCTAAAAATACTTGGGGTCGTGATTAAAATGCGTGGGCGTTCAGCGGTTCCCCGCCTCGACTACTAGATCGTTTTTATTGTCCTTCTATTTGCGACAGCCGACCGCTTAATTTTAGATTCGACAAATATTTAATCACGCTCTCGCTCTTGCTTGAATATTCTCGCGCGCATTTAAAATTCACGAGTCTTATCATTTTCTTATGCACATAAATTTCTATACATTAAGAAAAGACGTATAATACACGTAGAAAGATAGTGACGACGTATACCGGAGACGTTTTATTTGTAAAATAAGATAAATTGCGAGCGACATAAATTTCTGCCAGCTTGCACGTTTCCGTGCATCAAAGGCATAACGGTATAAAATCCCCGGGGAAAGAGGGTGGGAAACCGGTGGAGGTAAACAGCTACTTCAGACCACTCTCTCTCGTTGGAGGTGTCACGGTGTAAGCGAGTCTGGCTGTTCGTCTGCGCGTGCTGACGAAGAAACAAACCATCCGCCGCCTGGTCCCCCGTCGCGTCAGTGGTTGGTGGTTTTCCCGAGGCAAGCTGTGCGGCAGATTCGCGCGAGCTACGAGCCACATTTATTGCTCCGATGTAGCTACGTTATTACTCGGCGAAGTGGGCCAATGTTGCCTGCCATGGCCTGGAATCGAACTGATTAAAGCAGACCTTTCAGAAATTGCGTCTCTCCCCACCTCCGCCAGCCACCGTTCTCTTTCTTTTTTATCTTACAGCCGAGTTTCCTTGGTTCTTCCGCGGCTGCAGCCGCCTCGCGTTCCTCCAGCCACTACGAATATTTTATTTTATGCTCCGCTCTAAGGGAGTGCGAGATTTCAGAACACCTGCAGAATCATTACCCATTTCGTTCCCTACAAGAATTTGAACCATTAAATAATTAATTATATCCATTATTCGTTATTATAAACTAACTGTGTTATACCGAGAACGCTTGTAAACATGGGAAATAATATTTGCGTCGGATTGAAAGGCCGGCACTTGGTTTAAAATCCCTGGGCCCCACCCAGACTTGATTAAAAGCCGGTGAGAAGATGAAGCTGAAAGTAAGTCGAAACACAAAAGCGGCGCGGCGAGGCGGGGCCGGTCTTGTTAATTAAACTTCCGCCCTTGGAGATCGCGTGTACCCGCGCGCGTTCTACGTGTCGTTCGAGGGAAAAAGCAATGCTCGCCGCGCGGTGAGACGAGATTTAAATCTTCTAACAGAACGACGATGAATCGGCGTTTCTCTTATTCATCCCTGGCGGCGGCGGCGTAACGATTTCATGAGCACCTACTTCTGGGTCAGACATGAGCTACGAAAGGAGTATCTGGTGCGTGACGGTTTCATGCGTACGCGCACCAGACGCTCCTTACAAATCCCGAGTAATGACGCAAATTTACAAGTAAATACGTGATTAATCTTCCGTGCTTAAAATTTTTATGCCTCAGAATTTTCTGTAATAATCGTAAAATTGTTGGAATAAGTATAGATCGGTATTTATTCTAGTTTTATTTCTATGAAAATTTGAATGTCCGATTTCCAAGTTATGAATGCAAGGCATTTGGAATTGAAATACGCAACAAATTATGCAAGCAGATATTATAATATTGTTATGTGTGTATTTTTAGTAGGGATATAAATCATCGGGGAACTTAAAATTTTAAATAACGGATGCTTCTCATGTGTTGTAGATTTAGGAACAATACTGCGTACCATTTCATACCTTTACGCGCTCNACTATTTATTCTGGTTTTATTTCTATGAAAATCTGAATGTCCGATTTCCAAGTTATGAATGCAAGGCATTTGGAATTGGAATACGCAACAAATTATGCAAGCAGATATTATAATATTGTTATGTGTGTATTTTTAGTAGGGATATAAATCATCGGGGAACTTAAAATTTTAAATAACGGATGCTTCTCATGTGTTGTAGATTTAGGAACAATACTGCGTACCATTTCATACCTTTACGCGCTCATTAACCGAGAAACGAAACGTAAAAAGGAATTTAAGAACGCGAACCCTCGACGAGGTGAACAGGGTGGAGGAAAAAATAAAATTTCTAGCCGGTGTTTTCGGGTCGGACGATCCACGCCCGCGTTTAAAACGTTGGCTTAAGTCTTGGTAATTGCGTAAAACTTGGCCCGTAAAGACAATCCGAGGAGTGACTGGTATAAAGAAGGCCGCGCCCTTTTGTACTTAAGTAGGTTACGTGCTGGGACTGGGATGCAAATTTCAGATGCGAAATGCACTCGGCTCTGATTTATTTCGTGGGTTAAAAAACGAAAGTGGTTGGCTTAGGACCGGCAAAACAGGAAACCGAGGAAACTCCAATTTTCACGGTTTGGTGCAGAGAAATGTTTCACTTTAATCAACAATTATTATAATACAAACAATATCGAAGCTGTGTCTGACCAATATAGGATATACTACTTGTTTTATGAATATAGTATCGCTAGTTTTATCTTCTCATATGTAAAGAATAATGACAGTATTTTGTCCATTTTTTAATTTTTGTTGTGTCTATCTTTGAATTTTATAAGATGTTTAATAAATATCTAAAATATTCAGTAGATATTAATGTTGTTGTTTTTTTTTGTTTGATTACAGATTCTACTGGGACCTCTGCATGCTCCTCCTACTGGTAGCTAATCTGATAATTCTGCCAGTCGCCATTAGTTTTTTCAATGACGACCTAAGCACTAGGTGGATAGCCTTCAACTGCCTTTCCGACACGATATTCCTCATAGACATCGTCGTCAACTTCAGGACAGGTAAGTTAAATCAGTAATACATAAACCATCAAAGTTATTTGTTACTTAACCCCACAATACGTATTGCATACACCAAATCTAACAATTACTTAAATAATTAACGTCCTCAAATATTAAATAACAAAAATCTGTAATAAATTATGAACTCCAAAAATATATAAGATATGACGAACTATTTATTGGGTTGACAACTAAGTGATTGCGGATTTTATATCAGAAATGTACCAATAAAACCCGTAATCATTTAATTGCCAATCCAATAATTTATTTCACATGTCGACAAAGCAAAACGATAGGCGGAGGTGCAGGTGCACTGTGGAAACTGTTTAAGAAAGAATATTTAGTTCCGCCTGGAAAAAGTTTTCAATTGAACTGCGTTCGTTTTTCAAACTCTAATCGACGGGGGATCCATTCAGCCTCAAAGTTGTCCGATCGGCGGGTATAAAAAGACGCGGCGAAAAAGGTTGGCAATCGCGTCGACGTCGTCGTCGGGACTAATGGTAGCCTCGCGTCCGCGGACAGAAGAAGAAGCCAGGAGCGATGCAAAGTTTGCATTGTCGCGTGCACATCGGTAAAAAGGATATTGGGGGAAGAATCAGTCGACCTCGTTCTCTCGTTCATTTTTCCATACCACTCTCTCATCAGGCCAACCCAAATCTCTGCCTCGAAACTACCGACGATTCGTTTAACTATATCCTAACACCCTCATTTTCGCGAGGACTTGATACACTGAAGTAACACCGTATTTAAAGAAATCCTTGACGATTTTGCGACAATTAAATGAAGACACTTGATTTTAGTAAATTACTTGCATCAAGTATTTATTGCAAAATCTTTTTCTTCGTCCTAGCGAGAAATGTTTCAGACAAAAATTGTAAATTTAGCTGCTATCAGATACGAGAATGGTCCTATGCAATTACCTTGTAGTTTGAATAATTTAAATAATAAAAATTATCAGGCATTTTTTAAATTGTCTTTCATCTCGATTGAAGCAGACAGCGATTACTGACTCTTTTTTGAGCCCCACTCGCTGTTCTAACGATTACGCGTGAGCTGCCATTCTTTAATATAATAGCATCTCCTCGGTGCTAGAATCTTTGAGCCGCGGTGTTCCTTTGAGGCAGCATTAGATATCCTCGTCTCGCGAATTTTGAAAAGGTGGGATTTGTAATTGTTGACATTAAAGAGGAGGCCGCAAAAGTCAGCGAGAGCGATGAAAAGAAAACGGACACAGGAGCTCGAAAAAAAACCGGAAAATAGCGGCTTTCACGCGAGTCGATTACGTTTTTATGAAGGTACGTTCCGATCCGGAACCGGCGAGGCGGATTCAATTTCCTTTTCGTCAAAGTTTGTTTGAATAAAGGCTACCTTACCCTAAAGAGATAATTCCCTAAAAGGAAATCGTTCTTTACCGAAATGAAAGAGCTTACTTTTCGATATTTATTAGATACTAAAATCATAGTGATATGCACAAGTGCTATCATTACACATCGTATTTCTATGTTAAAACATATTTAGCATAAAAAGAAAAATGTATTTTAGATTAATATTTCTTTTATCAAGTAATCAAGAAAAAAATTGATATTTTAATTAGTTTTATCGTGTATTACGCGTAGCATTTATAATATCTACAAAAATACATACAATTTATATTCTAATCGTGTAAAATAAGATACCCAGCAAGAGATACAATTAACCCTCGAAGAGAGAGAGTGGATATGTACATACGTATCTGTGGGAAGATTCTCAGCTGCATCGCGTCCTAAATTAAATTATTAAATCTAGAGATGAAGGTGTACGCGCGTACGGCTGGCTTCTAGCTGAGCATTTCCTGTGCGATAATAACATTGCCCAACACTCGGGGTGTTCAGACCCAGACGATCCGCCGGGCTGGGGGATTAATTTGTAGCGCTTTCGAGTTCGAGTCCCGGTCCCAGAAACGGGCGTTTAAATTGGGTCACGTGCCGCGGCGCCCGATGAAAGCCATTGTACGCGTTAAACCGTGTACCAGTGTACGTGGAACGCGTCGATTCGCGATTGTTGCGAATTCTTGATCCAGATTATCGGGCCGGCCCGGCGACCAATATTACGTTCCGTGCGCCGCATACATACTGACGCGACGCCTACACAGCAACGCGACGCGACGCCGCCCGTCCAGGCGGACGAGCCGCTCGAATCGCGGCTTTGAAATATTTCGATGCTAATGAGGCAACGTTTCCGGGAAAGACGAAGTGCCGTTGATGTTGATAGAAACGAGACCGGGAGGCTGGATTTGATTATTTCCCCATTCAAACGTTCCGCGAGCCATGCACGTAGACTTTGAATGAGTGCCGCTACTGCTGCTGCTGCTGCTAGTGTTCGCTACCCACTTGCACTCGCTCGGAATTGCATAGGCTTTGTGCCTCGCGCGTATATTATTGGAGAAAATTCAAGTGGGCACAGTTTCAAAACTGTCCGATACAAACACGTTTCGATTTTTCTACATAGTTTCATTAATAAATTCGTGAGTCGAAATCAAATCTCTAATTCATTCAAGTTCGATGCTGATTGTGGTTTTAAGCAATGAATGAAATAAAAATGTTGATTGATATTCGAGAACGTAAAGGTGAGCCTTGTTCGTGTTTCTGCTTCCAGGTATAATGCAACAGGACAACGCCGAACAAGTGATCCTGGACCCGAAGTTAATCGCGAAACACTACCTCAGGACTTGGTTCTTTCTCGACCTCATTTCCTCCATACCACTAGACTACATTTTCCTCATATTTAATCAAGTAAGTGCATATTAATTACATCCACGGCCGCGCGGGCTCCAACTTGCTGCTTCTCACTTTAAAGTCGTTACAGACGTCGACGGGGCGATGTTGCGTTTCGCTTTTCCCGCGAACTCGATTTGCGTAATTAATCTGTTTAACAGGCGCCCTGCATAAAAGATCCTTTACGCGATACTTACTCCTTGTTTCCAGCTGCGTATTAATTACCGAGAGCCCTCGGTAAACAGAGTTAACATTTTTTCACGGCCCCTGTGAAACTCTGAGTATAGACATATGGAATAATTAAATTTTTTGTCCCTTCTGTTTGTACTTCTCAGAACGTATCCCGCATGAAACGGGTTTTAATTAAATTTTCTTGCGCCGCGTTCATTTTCACGAGAAGCGCAGTAAATTATGAATTTATAAAGTATTATCTACATTGATAAACAGCTCTTTAACAGCAGCTGCGTGCATATACACTCGGTTGAAATGTTGACACGAGAGTAATGACGTAAATTATCAGTTTCAGGACTTTAGCGAGTCCTTCCAGATCCTGCATGCTGGCCGTGCTCTCAGGATCCTCAGGCTTGCGAAACTGCTGTCGCTCGTTAGGTTACTACGGTTGTCAAGACTGGTGCGGTATGTCTCGCAATGGGAAGNGACTTGCTGCTTCTCACTTTAAAGTCGTTACAGACGTCGACGGGGCGACGTTGCGTTTCGCTTTTCCCGCGAACTCGATTTGCGTAATTAATCTGTTTACCAGGCGCCCTGTATAAAAGATCCTTTACGCGATACTTACTCCTTGTTTCCAGCTACGTATTAATTACCGAGAGCCCTCGGTAAACAGAGTTAACATTTTTTCACGGCCCCTGTGAAACTCTGAGTATAGACATATGAAATAATTAAATTTTTTGTCCCTTCTGTTTGTACTTCTCAGAACGTATCCCGCATGAAACGGGTTTTGATTAAATTTTCTTGCGCCGCGTTCATTTTCACGAGAAGCGCAGTAAATTATGAATTTACAAAGTATTATCTACATTGATAACAGCTCTTTAACAGCAGCTGCATGTATATACACTCGGTTGAAACGTTGACACGAGAGTAATGACGTAAATTATCAGTTTCAGGACTTTAGCGAGTCCTTCCAGATCCTGCATGCTGGCCGTGCTCTCAGGATCCTCAGGCTTGCGAAACTGCTGTCGCTCGTTAGGTTACTACGGTTGTCAAGACTGGTGCGGTATGTCTCGCAATGGGAAGAGGTCTATGTGAGTGTTTACCCGTTACCGCTTTACATTTTACTAAAAAAGAGCACCGTTTCATTTGATACCTATTTTTATATATATATATTATACATACTATAGTATATATATGTATATAAACATACATATATATATAATATACACCTCATATATAATATAACCCACAGCTCGTGTGATCCTTGTATAAAAAGTTTTTTACTTGAAAAGAAAAACCANAACTTGCTGCTTCTCACTTTAAAGTCGTTACAGACGTCGACGGGGCGATGTTGCGTTTCGCTTTTCCCGCGAACTCGATTTGCGTAATTAATCTGTTTAACAGGCGCCCTGCATAAAAGATCCTTTACGCGATACTTACTCCTTGTTTCCAGCTGCGTATTAATTACCGAGAGCCCTCGGTAAACAGAGTTAACATTTTTTCACGGCCCCTGTGAAACTCTGAGTATAGACATATGGAATAATTAAATTTTTTGTCCCTTCTGTTTGTACTTCTCAGAACGTATCCCGCATGAAACGGGTTTTAATTAAATTTTCTTGCGCCGCGTTCATTTTCACGAGAAGCGCAGTAAATTATGAATTTATAAAGTATTATCTACATTGATAAACAGCTCTTTAACAGCAGCTGCGTGCATATACACTCGGTTGAAATGTTGACACGAGAGTAATGACGTAAATTATCAGTTTCAGGACTTTAGCGAGTCCTTCCAGATCCTGCATGCTGGCCGTGCTCTCAGGATCCTCAGGCTTGCGAAACTGCTGTCGCTCGTTAGGTTACTACGGTTGTCAAGACTGGTGCGGTATGTCTCGCAATGGGAAGAGGTCTATGTGAGTGTTTACCCGTTACCGCTTTACATTTTACTAAAAAAGAGCACCGTTTCATTTGATACCTATTTTTATATATATATATTATACATACTATAGTATATATATGTATATAAACATACATATATATATAATATACACCTCATATATAATATAACCCACAGCTCGTGTGATCCTTGTATAAAAAGTTTTTTACTTGAAAAGAAAAACCAAGCGTCTCGTCGTCGTTTTTTTTGTCAGTTTCAAAAAGTGACTGACTTTGCCTCTCTCTCTCTCTCTCTCTCTTTATATATATATATTATATATATTTTGTTATATATATATTATACCTTGAGTCTCTTTACATGGCCGTGCTGTCTGTCTGTACAGCTTTGCGTCGCCGTTTCCATTGCAATGTTTCTTTTTCCTCTAACTAATTATACGGGCGCGGGCGGGGGGCCGCGGCTCGGGGCCCCCCGGCGGTTTTTATTACACGTTACTTTCAAATTCGATACGCCACGGTCAGTTTTTGGAACTGTCTGCGTCTTCGCCGCGAGGTCGCGAAGGGAACGTGTGAATAAAATCAAGTTGACGTAGCGCGTGTTCACCGCGCGGTGAATTATATATTAACAAGAGAGAAACTGGAGGTATAAAAAAAAAAAAAAAAAGAAAGGAGCCCGATAAAAAAAAGTCCCTCCGAACCGCCTCGTGTGTCACGAGGCTTGCCGATACAGCTATTCTTCTTATGCGCGTACGTTTGACAATAAAGAACGTGGAAGGAAATGTGAAGGAATAAAGAACGAGGAACGGAACAGGTGCGACCGATCGAGTCGCGAGAAGACGAGAGAACCTCTCACGCCAGTGGTGGATCTACTCTTCGTCATTTTTTATATGTATATATACTTTTTTTTTTTACTTTTTTCACGGACAGTCCCACGAACTTTTCTCCAGTCAAGGTTCAGCTGTCGTCTCGTTTCGCAGCGAATCTCGGTCCGCGCGTCGGTTTCCAACCGGGGTAGAATTTTCGTCGGACAGAAAGCGTGTCCAGGCTCTCTCGTTAGGCGAGAGAGACCGCGACCGCGCGTCTCTTTTCCAGCACCGCTGCGAATTCCCCTCGGAAGCCGAAATTTTGTTGTGTACATCATACACATACACTTAGCTAACGTGTACATATTTACGGACCGTATTTACATACGCATCTCTGCTTCCCGTTTGCTCGATACACAGACGTACCGGTTGACAGCGACTCTTTACCCAACGTCCTGTCCCAACCTTTTTTCCCCAGCGAATTTCGCTGAAAAAAATCCTTTCTCTGTCTTCCTGTATTTTTTTAACGCAATTATGACCATTTTTACCACCCAGCGCGTTTATTTACATCACTCGGCACTCGTGGCGATGGACGTATTTTTTTTTTTTTCACAGTTCTCGTTATTTTAGCAATTTTTAATATTGACAAGTTTCGCAGTCGAAACGGATGGAGTAGATTTGATGGTTCGAGATGGGTAACATGGAAAAGGAATATATTTTTGGAGAGTTATAGGAGGAAGTTTTTAAGATATTGAGATTGGAAGAGTTGGGAATTGATATTGATGCGCGTGAGGTAAAAACAAAGTAACTTCTTGATTTATTTAAAATCTTTACTCTTCACGATTTGATGTTTGTACATAAAATATACACATTAGAAATCTAATAAATAGTATGCACTTTATTCATGAACAAATATAAAAATACAGTTTATCATCAAAGATAAATGATTACAAGTAATAAAACATTTCACGAAATACTTAAAGAAATTCTGTAGTAGATAATATCCATCTCAAATATAATAAACGCGTTACAGTCGCTTTCCAAACTCGGGAACTTTCAAGACTTCCGCTCGAAGGCGATCGAATAGCCCAGATTTCCAAGCGGTTTCCCAATCTGGAATAAAACGCGGCAACGGGAAGGCTTCTTCAATTATTTCTCATAACTCAGAATAGTATCCGAAGCCCATCGCCACCGGATCCGATCCTATTCCTGTCTCTCCTTCTCCCATGTACTCTCCTCGGTTGTCAATGTACACAGAAATGAAATTCGTCAAACGGCATGCGAAGTCCAAAAGTAAAAAACGGACTCCTAATTACACACGTACACACAGATTTACACGAGACGAAGACAGGTCGTACAGTGGACGTTTTGTTGAGCGATAGGCAGTCTCGCGAGGGTTTTTAATATCATATAGGTAAGTAAGTGGTTCCTCGTCAAGCGGACGTCTCTCCTGGCTCGATTATTCCGTGATCGACGCGTGTTATGTGTGTGCATAGAACGTGCGTGCGTGCGTGCGTGCGTGCGTCGGCTCGTGATTCCGTGTTGTACCTGAGCCGATTGTCTCGGATAGGTCTAGGTCGATGAGAGAGAATCGTATCCGCTACGCACGATGGGAATTCAGATCGTGGCTCTCCTGCGACACACGTACATAACCGGATACATACGTACGTAAATGGGTCGAGGAAGCGTTCCCCAAGTCGGTTCGATCGGATCTTGGTGTAACACGACACACACTAATGTTGCTCAGTGAGTTCTGTTATTTCTGCTCTCGACGTCTGCATGGTTCACGCGAATGACCGTTGTCGTTGACACAAGGGAGAATTCACGATTCCCGAAGAGTGGCCCAACAACCCCCTTTTTGTTTGACCGTCAACGAGTGGAACAGTTACGCCGGTAGTTGACCACAGAATTAACACATTACGTACAAGTCTCATTATCATTGATCATTACACTGGAAGATGATGAAGCGGTTCGGTGAACAAAACACATGTGACAAGACTAACCGAGACTCTCACAGTTCACGATCAGAGTTCGATTGTAATCTGAACGTTGATTAAGCAAGAAACAAGGCAAAACTATGCAATGTTTCGTACGTAATGGGTTATGGAAGTGACGACATGACGTAGATATTTGCGAAACGAGACAACGGAAGGGTTTTCGAAGGACCTGTAACAACCATGGATCTGCTCGAACGTAACTGTCACACGTTTTCACTTTTATTTCGTTCTTTTCCAACGAACACGTCGCGGGTACCTTGCGTCCCCCACGTGTACGAGTTCTCAAAGTCCCTTTTCGTTTTTTTCTTTTTGTGTCAGTTTGATTGTGTCTTGCCTTTAGCGTGAGCCGTGGCGCAGCGAACAGACCAACGAATCAATCAGGCTTTCCGTCCAATCTCGAAACAGAGAAACGACCAAACCCCTTCTTTTCTTGTCGCAAACCGTATATCTGGAATTATTACACTATACCTGCGAATGTGTTACATTGCGCTTGCCGTTTTAAGAACGTCGTCTTGTTGCCGCCCTCTGCTTTTGTTTCTCAACTCTCCTCTCTTTTCTGTTCTGTTCGACGAGCCAAATTCTCGCCGAGGCGAGCTCGCGTCGTCGTCGCCGCGCGCTTTTCCAATTATCTTATCTGAACAAATCTTTTCTGTTCAGCAAAATTTTGTACGCCAGGAGAAATCGTGTCGCGTTCCAATAAGCTTCTCTCATTCGTTAAGCAGCTTCGTATGCTTTTAATTCTGTTCTATACTTCATGAATTCTAAAACATTTTCTATTCTTGAGAATATCAATTTAAATATATAATTCGATGAAGTATATTGATAAAAAAGTTATAAAATGAAGTATTGAAAGTCGAATGAAATAAATTCTATAAATCGTATTTCCTTCATTCCTTTAGTCTGATACTTAAAAGAAATGTATGAATCTTTGATAATTTTCTTCTGATCTGATTTCGAAGTTAGTGAAGAAAAGTAAGAATGTTAATTATTTCCACGAATTAAATTTGAACAGAGATTAAAGGTATACTTAGCTCTCTATATCGGAAGGATAGCTAAGAATTAAGCGCGATCCAATAAGAAACCCGAGGAAGGATCAAGTTAGGATCAGTTTCAAGGTAGGAAATCGAAAGAAGAAGCTACCGGTAATTTCCCCTTAATTAACGTCCTTCCTACTGTCACCGTATTAAAATCGGATCGTCTTCGGCTGCCTCAGCTGCTGAATCGATTCGCGAGCTCGGTTTAACAAGCGCCTTTACAACGAACCTAGCACAGAAATTGCTGACCACGGTTTTACCACCCCAACCACCCAGACTTTTCGACAATTAATCGCAACCGATAATTACGATCATTCTATCATCGTTTACGTTATTTACTAATTTAGGCGTCTGTAGAAAATTTTTTATAATTAATCTCAAGCTGAACTATGAGTACTTTTAGAAAGAATTATAAAGACTTAATATTTATATCAATTTTATCTAGCTCCTCATCTGTCAAATTAACTAACTTCTCCGAAGTCTGTCATTTCTCATTACTTGATAAATTACTATGATTCTGCCTAATTGTAAATGACACTTTGTGGATAACAGTTCTACGGACGTCGTTAATTATTATTTCATCAGAGAGTCATTAGAAACACGCTGTCCAGCTTTGGGGGAAATGGTCGATTTCCCTTAGCGCTCCGCGAAAGCGAGTTCCGCGAACGCGTCAGGACCGTCCTGACACGTGAAATTCACGAGATTTCGCGGACGTCAGTTTCAGCGAGTAACGTTTTCACAGAAACGGATCGCCGTGACCGTTTCCACGAAGGATCTTTGTCCGAAGGCAATCCCGCGTCGGCGGTTTAGCTAAAAACGACACGTCTAATGATACACGACACACTTGGGCATGCTTGAAGCTGATTTACAACAGCGGTCCTGGTTCGATACCCGGAGGATTAACTCCAGATTTAGACTTTCGGCTCTAACTCACAAGAAATGGTTCAGCCACGCTGGGTTCACGCTCGTTCAGGTGTTATTCGATACTCCAGAATTCAGTTCTTGCAGTCTCCTTTTTCTTGGTCAATGATTCGGTTTATTGAATGCTGATTTGCTTAAATTAAAATTATGATCTGCTATAACAATTTTATTATATATTTTTATTTAATGAATTCTAATAAAATTCGATTCTTTCTATTGATTATTGAATTTGTAATCTGATTTTCATTATTAATGAATTATTATAATTAAATAATTATTAATGAATTTTAATTATTAATGAAAATTATTTCTCAAATTTAATTTAGTAGTCATAGATATTTGGAGTTCTAAATTCCTGTGAATTGAAAATTATAATGCATCTAGATAGAAATCTGGTATCTCTTCGTGGCTAGACCAAATTGTCAAAACTAATTATAAGATCCATGTCGAATCTTTACTTGAATTACATTAATGGAAATCAGTTGGAAAGTATACATATGTAACCGTTTACTGACTTGACGCTACATATTTACGAAAGGTGCGAGTCTTGAGTATCCCGGGACCAATTCAAGACTAAACTACTTGTGTATGCCAAATATCACAGCGTTACTACTGAAACTGCTGCCAAACAACTACCATTGACGTTCAAAATTTCTAAAAGCTTACAATCACATCTCAACATTTCGATTGTCATATACTCACATATCTTATTAAAAAATCATTACAAATTAATCCTCCTTGTAATAATTCCAAATGTTTATTATCATTTCACTTAAAGAACAATATAATCATATTCGACACTTTGAAATACTTATACTAATGACTGAAGGGAAGGTGAACAGTCAGGTTAAATAGTTTTCTAATTCGCGGATAGTTCTTGAACGTCCTGGGAGCAATTCGAGACTGTGATCACTATTATAAGATACTCCGACGAGCGGCTACGAAATTAATGGTTTCTGCCTACCGGAAGACCTCCCTAACTGTTTCCGATATAAGACGCAAAGATGAGCCATTTGAAAAGTAAAACAAAACAATTATATAAAAAAACGAATGAAGTAGTAGGCGTATTGCGAGAACACGTTTCCGAATGGGTTTGCAGATCCCCCTTTATCAACAGCCGGAGAGGCACTACGAGCGTCGGGCGACACCGCCCCAACCAGACCGAACCAGCAAGGTGTGCCTGCCTAGTAACCCCGAAACCAAGGCCAAATGTCCTTTCTTGATTCAAGCGTTCGTTAACATTAAAACATAAATGTTTCTTCGTATAAATATATCTATATATATACAGGGTGGTCCGGAATTCGTAGTACAACCGGGCAGGGGATGATTCTACGTTAAAAAATAAGAAAATATTTTGGTATAACATTTTTTTATTCGGCACTCCGACTTCGAGAAAATCGATTTTGAACTTTGAGAAATCTTAGTACGATTTAGTACAATTTGCTCGTGTATTTCCCTGCTGATTGTGTCTCTGTCCGGATCAGTGTTTACAAACATTGATGATTGTGTGGTTAATACATTACAAAGTGATTACTTATTTTTTATTCTTTGTTATACTTTATATTTTTTACATTTAGTATCAAAATGCTACAATACAAAACGCTTATTTTTTTTTTAATTATTGTTTTAATTAAGTAAGTACTAAGATTTCTCAAAGTTCAAAATCGATTTTCTCGAAATCGGAGTGCCGAATGAAAAAATGTTATACCAAAATATTTTCTTATTTTTTAACGTAGAATCATCCCCTGCCCGGTTGTACTACGAATTCCGGACCACCCTGTATATATAAATACATTATATATGTATATACATATATAAAAAATGTATATATACGTTAGATTCATTTCACTGTTATCTATCTATATATACATATAATTTGATTATGTTTCTGTTACGGTTATTGATGATTATTATCGTTACGATGTTTATTATGGCCGTTTTACCGGATTGATTATTATCGTTGTCGTTTGGTTTGGAAAGTATATCCTATTTATAGAGAGAACGTGCATAGTCTTGCCGTGTGACGTTTTTACTTTCCCGATATTTGTTCTGTTCAGACTACAGTGTCCGAGGGATACATACTTCCGGCACACGGACACACGTTACACTCGATTTACCACAGTTACAGTCGCATCACGCATACGTACACACGTACACTGTTCACGGAGTCTTACAATTAGAAGAGTTACCGAACGAAAGCGACGCCGATCAAGAGCTTTCTTATTCATAGCCGTTGTACATAATTACGATCGATTGATTTTCCGGTTTATTCGTTTGTTTCTGTTTAATTGCCGTTTGATTTGGTTTCAGTTCTCGTTTGATTTGTTTCCTGGTTTCGTACTCTAGTTAATCGATGTTGTTGCACGATGGCATAGAGGTGTGACGAATGAGAATATCATAGAGGATAGATAATACGATATATCGTTTTCGTTCTGTTCGTTTTCTGTGTGTGCGTGTGTGTCTTGCATCGTGACAGATTTATTGACATGTGCCCGATATTATGACGTCTCGAATAGAGGAGTGTACCAATTTTATCACTCGTCTTGGAGAGGTTTTTCGTATCTGTCGTAGAAAGTGTCGTGAGACGTGCCGTGAAAACGTTCTTAAGATCGGAGATCAACCTTGGACGTTGACGATGTTGGCAAGGGTTTCCTGTGAAACAAGCTCTTGATCCGGCTAGCAACTCTAGTCTCGTAGTCCTGTCTCCAGTGTCACATGGATCGCATCAAATATCGCATTAAAAATTCATTACCATGAAACATACAGTAATAAAAATCGATTAATCATCGCGAATATCTTCCACTAATACTTGTATTGAAAAATCCATCTGTTTAGTCTTCAATTGAATTTGCATATTAATGAAAGGAACAGTCCATGTCACACTGTTAAGCTCGATTCTTGTGAAAGTTTGAACGATGCTGTGTTTTGTTTGTCTGTCGAATCATGTTGGAAAGAACCGTTCAGTCGTTAGGTGCGTACCGTTTTAAGGGATATAGTCATCGAGCCGTGTCGAATACTGGGAACAATTCAGATATAGTAATCTCGATTGAAAATAAGAGTTCTTTATTTTTGGTCGTCACCGCAACTGCAAATTTTATAGTTAGTCAATCGACGTGCGAACCTCCCTGTCAAAATGGTAAAACGGAATAGACGAGAATTGTGTGCTTGTAAACGTTTCGCTTTCAAGTTTACAGCGTGCCGTAAAATCGACGATGTAGAATTGTTGAAACGCGGATGCGATGATGATTTCAAAAAAAGGGAATGTCTCACGTATGAGAGCCGAACAAAAGGGGGGAATAATAAAAGGAAGAGAGAGAAAAATAATGTAGAACTAGAGAGACAAAAGCGGCGGGACAATGGGGGGGAGAAAAGAGCTGTCTGAAGTATTCGACACGACGCGCTATCCATATGGCTGCTCTACTGACGAGAAAGTTGGTTGGACTGACCGTAGGTCTGCCTGTGAGTGTTAGGTGTATATTAACCCTGTTTGCCCGACATTTTTTGGCAATGTGCCCGTGTTCAGTGTGTGTTCCTTCCCCCCGCGTCGTTTTACTTTTTCCGTTCAGCTCGGCCTACGACCACTCGCCCGAAACCCAATCAACCCTTCCGCCCTTCGATACCCAGATTCTCTCTATTTTAATCCAATCGCGTTTCGTCCTTCCAGTTTTCGTTCTGCTTGCTGTTTCTGTGTGCCACCTAGATGCCTGGTTTTTAACGAATTTACAGAAAACAGAAGGCATTCTCTTTATTTCACCCTCGAGTTCGACCCCCGCCCGCTTTCCTAGTTTGCGTTGTTTTTTATTATTTCCAAATGTACATTAACCCCCGTCGGTGTCAATACTCGCGCGTCAATCAGTTTCTCCGTTACCATAGATCCATGGCCACTTCCGCTCGACTTATTAGATCCTAGATGACTTACAATTAGCCACCTCGAGGAAGCAGCATGCGGATCGATCGATCTCTCGGCCACCGTTTTCGTTGCAGAGCAATTGCCAGTCCAAAATCCAACACGGTTGTTCCAAACCCATCCCTGTTGTCTTTATTCAAGCTTGACCGTTGTATTTATTCACCACCGACGTGTGTCTGCGTGCGTTTCCTTCCCACGCTCCGTGGTTGCTCCCTCGTTTTTCTCCGAACTATTTCGTCTATTCTGTGAGAATGCAGCAAGTAGATTTTGACGGATGACAATTTATTCGTTCGTTTATCAGTCGTCCGCGATTAGAGTAGTTGCGATTCCTCGTTGTTGTTATTGTTGTGCTGCACGTCTGAAGTATCGTTTGGAATTCGCCGCGGCGAACACCAGGAGAAGCAACTTACTCGAAGAACTTCTTCGTCCCGGCGACGAAAACGTCGACTTCTCGCAGAATCTTACATTTATCTCGCATAATACTTACAAGTCAACTTTTACAGTGAAAGTTCTAAAGAACGAGGACGTATAATAACGGTTGATAGAGAAGTCTGAACACTTTCTTTTCGTCAAGGCGCACAGGGTGTGGTAGTATTGATATTACCAATGTATACACGTCGATTCTTGGTACAAAAATAGTTGTAAATCGATGCTATCCTTGGAAAAAAAGTTTTCGATGATCGAACGATGTGATACGAGGCTAAAATACTTTAAGCACGAACGTAACTCAAATTTGTCTAGCGCACATACGTCGCATCTATTTTAGTTCATCTTAGATCAGTATTGTTACATTTATTAAAATGCTAGTATGTAATGTAGAATTTGTTGTAGTTAGTGACGTTACACGTATTATATTAGAAATTGCATTTGAGAGATTTATTATTCATGGAGTTTTTTAAACAAATTAACTCAAAGGATTAGTGCTTATTTTCATTTGTTTAAGAAAAGCTTAATTCACAGTTGATTCTTGTGCGGAGAATCAACTCGTATATAAATCTTATATTAAGTTTATCAATACTATCGCATCTTGTAAAACGTTTTTTCGGAATTTGACGACGAAACGCAAATCGCCGCAAATGCCGCCTCTGACCGAAACGGATCTTAGAGAACAATTAATCATAGCTGTCACGGAGGAATGATGAATTGCGGGAGATCCGTGCGAGCGTTCTCTCACTCGTTGATTTTCGTTCCATCCGGGCACACCCCGAGAGGCAAAACGCGACGTTTTGTTTCTGTTATTTTCTACGAACTCGAACGACTTCAACATCTGTCGATTCGACCGGGGCCAGCGCAGCGGTTAGGAACGAGCAAACAAGATTAAAACAGATTAATTAGTAGACTGAGAATTTTTGAGAAAGAAATATTTAGAAAGCTAAGTGCAATTTCCTTTACTAGTGATATTTTTGCATATTATCTGTATTTTTCAAATCTCTTCACACTTAAATCTCTTATAAGTGCNTAGTAGATTGACGATTTTTGAGAGAGAAATATTTAGAAAGCTAAGTGCAATTTCCTTTACTAATGATATTTTTGCGTATTATCTGTATTTTTCAAATCTCTTCACACTTAAATCTCTTATAAGTGCATAAAAATCCGCAGTCTGCTAATCAGTCGTTTCCAGTTGATCTTTTTTTTTCTGTTGTTAAGTTAATCGTATTCTGTGGTGGTTTTCCTTTGTCTATTTCATTTTCCACATCACTCTCGCGCGTACTGTTTCATGAATTTTGATTTATCACGGTTTCGCATTATGGAACCATCATCAGCCATTAAAATTAGGCAACACTGGATTAAATTAACTGTGCCTGTACAAGGAAGTTAATCAATCGTGTGTTGATGAATTTCTATTTAGAAACTTGTTCCTTTTTGTGCGAATAAATGGTAATTATCAATCAGTTCGTACGTATGAGCACAGAAGAAATCCAGGAACTTGTGCGAAGGAAAACGAAGTTCGATCCTAAGAATTTTTACTTTGTCCATTACTTTCGTCCTTCTCCCTCTTACCTTGTGTCCGTCAGATCTAAATACTTCTATTCTATTTTTTTTTCTCTTAAAGAAAGTTGTATTTACCACCAACATTTCTCAAATTTTTGATATTAATGCTGACTTAGTAATAAGCGAAAGAATCTTTCTTGCTTCGTCGCGAGGGCTCCTCACTGAACTAACATTTGGGATCGTACTAACCCGCCGAGGAATGCGAACGAAATACTAAAAAAGGAGAAAGAGTATTAACAATCGATCTCTCGAGCCTTTTATTACGAGCTTTGACAAGAAACTGCGGCTTCACGCTTGGCGCGACTGCTGCAACGAAAGCTTTGATACTTAACGAATGGCTTATTGATTCTTACTTCTCTTTAACTCACGAACTCATCAATATTCTATCTTCTTATCATCATTACGTACTTATTCTCATTTCTATTACCATTATTATTATCATTATTATTATTACAATTATTATTATTATTATTGATTATAATAATTATTATTAATTATGATTATTACTATTATTATTATTATTGTTAATTATGTGCTGTTTACGGTCAATCTGTGCAACATTTGTTCTCCACACCGTACTTTTGATCCACACTTTTTTTACGCCAACCCATCATCGCGTTTTGCACTACGAGTTAAATACCGATCACCAGAAACAAATTAGAAAGAAGGGAACAACAAGATATACAAGAAAGAGGATACATATATATATCTCGAGTACATGATTGTGTAAAATGAAAACGAACGAATCAAACACTACTCCTACCGTTTTAAACTATGATAAGACTCTTTGCTTCATGTTTTCTCTATCCCTCTTTTGATCACTATGCGTTTATATGAAACAGTCTTCGTGAAGAGGGTTAGATTAGAAAGGGTGGCATTCGAGGCCCCGATTGCGTGTCCCACGATTCCGTCGACGAATGCGTAAAGTGCCCCCACGTGAAAACTGCGAATCGGAAGTTTCTGGATACGAGAGAGACTGTGTGTTGTGATCGGCTACGATCGGTGTCGGTCACGTTCTACGATCTCCAGCTATCTCACGGTTAAGTGGATCCCGGAACGAACGTCGATGCCTTTTAGGAGAGCAATTGTGTCATTCTACGAATGCGCATAAATACGTGCGTCGCCCGTTTGTTTTCCTTTAGAAATCGTTCTTTCGCACGGCGCATACTTACATGGAATATATTCTTACGTTCTACGAGAGGACGAAAAGAAAGAACGAAACAGAAAATGAATAGAAAAGGAGAATGATTAGAAAGAAAGAGCAAAAAACGAAAAGAAAGATTATAGAAGAAAGGAAAAAAGAAAGAACAAGGAACTTGAACTCCCACTGCCTAAACNGCGTTTTGCACTACGAGTTAAATACCGATCACCAGAAACAAATTAGAAAGAAGGGAACAACAAGATATACAAGAAAGAGGATACATATATATATCTCGAGTACATGATTGTGTAAAATGAAAACGAACGAATCAAACACTACTCCTACCGTTTTAAACTATGATAAGACTCTTTGCTTCATGTTTTCTCTATCCCTCTTTTGATCACTATGCGTTTATATGAAACAGTCTTCGTGAAGAGGGTTAGATTAGAAAGGGTGGCATTCGAGGCCCCGATTGCGTGTCCCACGATTCCGTCGACGAATGCGTAAAGTGCCCCCACGTGAAAACTGCGAATCGGAAGTTTCTGGATACGAGAGAGACTGTGTGTTGTGATCGGCTACGATCGGTGTCGGTCACGTTCTACGATCTCCAGCTATCTCACGGTTAAGTGGATCCCGGAACGAACGTCGATGCCTTTTAGGAGAGCAATTGTGTCATTCTACGAATGCGCATAAATACGTGCGTCGCCCGTTTGTTTTCCTTTAGAAATCGTTCTTTCGCACGGCGCATACTTACATGGAATATATTCTTACGTTCTACGAGAGGACGAAAAGAAAGAACGAAACAGAAAATGAATAGAAAAGGAGAATGATTAGAAAGAAAGAGCAAAAAACGAAAAGAAAGATTATAGAAGAAAGGAAAAAAGAAAGAACAAGGAACTTGAACTCCCACTGCCTAAACCGATCTTGCTCCTTCTGTTTTCTGCTCCCTCTCTCTCTCTCTCTCTGTCTCTCTCTTTCTGTAACTCTTATCTGTCTCTCTATCATTCTCAGATAATTGTTATAAATAACTTTGTCTCTTTCTACTGTTTCTACGATAACAACTCAGAACGTTTGACGACTGCAACCAAGAAAAAGAAGAAATACTTGACCAATTCTTTCGTTTTCCACCTCTATTTTTCGGCAATTTTCCTTTCTCTTCTTACGTTCTTCCGTTTTTCAATCTGTCTCTCTCTCTCTCTCTGTCTCTTACTTTCTCTCTCTTCTCTCTCTCTCTCTCTCTCTGATTTTTATTCTGTCTCTTCCTCTCACACTGTCTCTCTTCTCTCTTTCTCTCTCATTCTCTTTCTCTCTGTACTTTCTGTCTCTCTGTTCTTTATTACGAATCTCTTTGATAACCTGGCCCTTTTCTTACTACGTCTTGCTATGTCCCGCTTTCTTTTGTTTCTAGATATTGCAGAACCTACAAAAAAAACGCACTGAGCGGAGGGGGCGCCTAAGTTCTGACAATATGACTAAAAAGAAGTCCGGTTTCAGCAAAAGCGACCTTATTTTTAAGGTAACCCGCCCTAACGAAATGCGCGAGCTCGCGTCCGCTCGGGGTTCGCGAGTCGTCGTCGAACCCGCCTCGAGACCACCTTATCTCCCGTTTTCAAGAGACCTCGAGCGAACCACGCCGGGCCCCCGGCCTCGTAAGCGTTCCCCCGACCCGATCGTCGGGGCAGACGCTCTCGCGTTCGTTCGAATATATCCCGAGGTCCGGCTCGTCTCGCGTTTCTATAATCAGTCAGGGAATGGCGTGCAGTCGATGCATCGGCCGGCGGTTTGTCGTTAGGAAAACGATATATATCCGCCTATAGTTCGGCGAGAATAGAAACGGATATGTGAGTCCCGCGAACAGAGGAGAAAAGTAGAAGTCGAGCAGGTGTGTCGTTCGATCGATGTCTCGTGGAACAGGAAGAGCGATCACGAGGAGGCTGGACGCAGGAGCTGTACGCTGATTGGCTCGTTGGTTTATTACAAACATTCGCTTCTACAATACTTTCCGCCGCATTATACATTACATATTACCCGCAGCAATAGGCTATGCTTCTTATACATTCACCATCGGCACCCGCCTAGCGATGAGAAAGTACCAACGTGTAATTTTTTATCATATACCTTTATATATATTACATACATACAGACGTTTATTGTGTGTGACGTTACTATAAATAGAATAATGTTACCTTTAGTGGAACTTCACCGACCGACTACTCCATGCTCGTGAAAATCAAAAGAAAGATCTGCAAGAAAATTGACTGTCATTCGAGAGAAATGTTGAAAAGACGCCCTGCTCTATCGAGAAAGCCGGCGCTCATTCTCTTTGACTACTTACCGAGAGAACTGTTATCTCGTTGTCGAAGTTACCGAACTACTCGTCCCCGTGCGTGAAAGAGAAAAAATATCACGATAAGGACTGATATTAATGATATTAATCGTGGATCCCTCCTTTCTCTTTCTCTATTTCTCTGTCACTTCTCTGCCTCTAACTTCGAACTCTTTCTCTTTCCCTTTCTCTCTCTCTCTCTGACTCTCTCTCTCTTTCTCACTCTCTATCACGTGAATTCGTCTAATTTATCGCTACCTTTTACAAACTTTCCAACTCTCCGTTTTCGTTTCCACGAAATTCACTACGCGACTCTATTCTTTCCAATTGGCCCAGACTTCGTCTGTTCCTCTTTCTGTCGATTTTCTTCCCACCCGATCTCACCCTGTCATAACGTATTCCATCTCCCATAGGACTTCATCAAAGCTCCCTAATGGTTCCCTACATAGTTCCGTGAGATATATAGATAGACACGTGTGATTCGACGAGACGGAAGAACAAACGGCCGAAAGCCCACCGTCCACGCACTTCGTCTCTTTCTGAAACGCTTTTTTGATCGCTAGACGGTGTGCACGATCCTTTGGAAACGAGCGCACGTTGATTGGGCGTCCCTTCTCTGTCGCTTTGTTGCAAATCGCACCACTGTGCCCGCTGTTAGCGATGGGTTCTCGCGCGAAACTC
>SMSR01009560.1:28905-39026 GCA_019453355.1 Ceratina japonica
CTGTTATCTCGTTGTCGAAGTTACCGAACTACTCGTCCCCGTGCGTGAAAGAGAAAAAATATCACGATAAGGACTGATATTAATGATATTAATCGTGGATCCCTCCTTTCTCTTTCTCTATTTCTCTGTCACTTCTCTGCCTCTAACTTCGAACTCTTTCTCTTTCCCTTTCTCTCTCTCTCTCTGACTCTCTCTCTCTTTCTCACTCTCTATCACGTGAATTCGTCTAATTTATCGCTACCTTTTACAAACTTTCCAACTCTCCGTTTTCGTTTCCACGAAATTCACTACGCGACTCTATTCTTTCCAATTGGCCCAGACTTCGTCTGTTCCTCTTTCTGTCGATTTTCTTCCCACCCGATCTCACCCTGTCATAACGTATTCCATCTCCCATAGGACTTCATCAAAGCTCCCTAATGGTTCCCTACATAGTTCCGTGAGATATATAGATAGACACGTGTGATTCGACGAGACGGAAGAACAAACGGCCGAAAGCCCACCGTCCACGCACTTCGTCTCTTTCTGAAACGCTTTTTTGATCGCTAGACGGTGTGCACGATCCTTTGGAAACGAGCGCACGTTGATTGGGCGTCCCTTCTCTGTCGCTTTGTTGCAAATCGCACCACTGTGCCCGCTGTTAGCGATGGGTTCTCGCGCGAAACTCTCTGTTACCCTTGTTGTACCCTTTTAACGATCACTCTTGCTCGAATTGCTTTGGATACTTTGGGAACGTGTTTGGGATCCGGGCGGAAACGACGGAACGCCCGTAGACGGGCCCCCCGTAACAGTACACCGATACGTTTTTTTAGGAACGTGTTATATCTTTTGGATTTTTCCTAGGCCTAGCCTTGCGACTTTAAAAGTATTGAATAGTACCGATTTCTTCGTTTTGCAAGAATTAGTGAAAATTGGTTACAGTAAAACTTGGTTATACATACCTAAATAGTTGTGGAATTTTATTTTCTGGTCTGACGAACATTTTTGGAAAGAAACGTAGTAGATGATGAAGACAAGTAGTGGTAGAAGTAGACGGTAGATAGGAAAGATTGACCTTTTCTACTTAGAGTAAGCTAACACTGTGTTGTTGAGTACACGAAGCCGTTGCCGTTGTACCTGACGTAATAATTAGACCTTTCTTTTCAGATATAGCAAAGTCAAGTGAGACGATAGGTAATAGCGAACCCTTTCAACCGACCTACGATTCGAAACACTTAATCGACAATTTTTCCAGTATTATCGCTTTACGCGTTACCCCCTGTAAGTATCTTTCCGCTCCGTCTCAAACTTTCCTCTCGAACAAGAAGAGCCAAACGATCGTGTACGAAATGGCCTATCCAAAGTCGAAAGATCTCTTGATACAAAACCTTTTATCTAGTCATAATCTTAATAAAACCGCCCCGAGAACGTTAAACGCTTTTCGCGCGTATCTGGAATCTCTATGGCATGATACAGAAGCGTTCGAAGCGATTCGAGACTCGTGTCACGTGTCCTATACAGCGATTCGAGACGATCCGAGGCGCGTCGAGCCCATCGCTAGCTTATCGCTCATATATATACTATATATATATATATATGTATAGAACCCATCCCGCTCCCGGAGAACCGACGTTCGCCAATCTTCCAGCCCCCCACACACGCGGCCCATGTGTCCCGAGCTTACCACCCGTTTGTACGAGGCGCATCGCTGTTCTTTTCCTACATAGATGAGAGTAACGAAAACGGAAATGAAACGAAGCAGAAAGGAAACAGAATAACAATTAGGGCCGCATTGTACGAGAGTAGAGAGCTCGCTACTACTCGCAGCCGCTCTACTCTGGCGACCTTCACCGTCTCTCGACTCCGTTCTCTCTCATTTTCTCTCTCTCTCTGTCTCTCTCTCTATATATATTTCTCTCTCTCTGTTTCTCTTTCTCTTTTTCTCTCTCTCTGTCTTTATCTCTGACTCTTTCCCGCCACCTTATAGACCCTTGAGCCTCTGTTGCTTCTCGGCCAAGAAAAATGCACCCCTTTGTGATACTGGCTGGCTATCTGTTGTGTGGCTGCAAGCAGGCGCAGAGAAACAGAAAAGACCGTAGCATTTAAAAGAAAAAGAAAAACAGCGAAAAAAAAAATGAAACGATAGCGAGAGGAAGAGGTGGTGCTTGCTTCTCGTTGCTTTAAAGCCTGGCTTTTTCGCCGCTTGATGATTATTTGACTTGGCAGCTGGCGTTTCTTTTTACGTTCTCTGTCTCTCGCTCTTCATAACACTATCTGTTTCTCTATCCCTCTCTTTCTGTCCGCCCCCATCCGTCTTTATTATTTCTCTTTTCTCCGTTCCCTTTCGTTTATTCTTGCGTTTCCCACCAGTTTTCCGTTCGGCGCGTTCAATTTGCCAGTTGATATATCATTTCCGCCCGCACCTTTCTTCTTACTTTTATTTACCCCCCCGTCGTTGGTTCGTTCCGTTCGTTTTGGTTTTTGTTCTTTGCGTTGTTCCCTTCCCGCCACGGTTTAATTGCCTGAAAAACTTTCGGATTGATGACAATTATCGATCGTGCTCCTTGACGCCGATATATATCGGCCGCTTGATTTCTCGTTTTTCGCCACCCTCCCTTTTTTCGTTCGACCCCTTCCTCTCTTTTCGTTCATTCTTTCGTTCGTCTCTATCGTTTGATTTCTGTGTTCATTTGATTGATTAGTAACGCTGTTGTTGCCACACCTGTACGCGACGTCCGAGCGCGTGCACCGCGCGTGCACGCCCGCGGACGCGCGTGCTTGTATAAAATACTACAAACGCCATATATATATATCGTTTCTTTTTTTTTTTCTTACTCGTCGATGATCATAATTAGCTGTTCACTTGTATCATCCGTGGAGAGTTGTGTTTACGACAAACGCTTATACGTCTTTTGGACTTGTGACTGTCTCTTGTAGAACAGAAGGTTGTTGATGTTCAGTTATATACTTCAGTGTACAATGTATATGTATATCGTTCCTTTGTTTGTGTCTCGTTACCAGATCTTTTCCCATCATCTGTCTTTTTTTTTGTCTTTTGTTTCGACCAATGACTCGAGTCCATGCGTACGCATATCCACTGCGCGCGCGCTCCCATGCGTGAAACAATTACGTATCGTACGTACGTACGCTCGCTTGCGCTCGAGCGCGATATATAACAGTTATATATACATATATATGTGAAAAAAACAGTTTTGCTACGAAAAAGAAACGAACGAGATGTATATATATATACACCCCTAACGTCGCGTGTGCCGTTCGCAGGCGCGCGCGTTCCTGCGTTTATGTGTACAGCATGAGAATACAGTATACGATGTTTGTTAGTTTGTTCCTCCGTTTGTTTGTTTGTTCGTTTGTTTGTTTCTTTTTTTCGACATTATTTTCAATGCCAGGTAATGTATTTATTGAAACTAGTTGTGGTTCTAGCAGTAAGTTCTCATCGCCCTGTTTTCTTGTCTCTCTCTCTCTCTTTTTTTTTTTCTTTTCTGTATCCAGTACCGTCCAGTAGGCGCAGAAACAATACACCGTGACTTATCGGCAATCATGGTTTTACCATCACGATTTACCTGCGCGCGTCGTTTCCATTCTACAAACGTTAGTTAACCGGATTCTGCGCGCTTTGTGTTACTGTTACGAGATCGAATGGCCATCCAAGGATTACATCTGCGCGCGTCCGCGCTCCTATCAACTCTGGACGCGTTGCTATACTGGGAAAACAGAATGGGAGAACAGAAATTGTTGACCGATCGAACAATATTGGATCCTCGTTGCCATTCGATTTCCAGATCGATACGTGCCATGATAGCCCGATATTCGGACTCAATGAGGTGTTCATTAGTGTTCTGTTACTTAAGTGCGTTACGCATTGCCACACGCTATCTGTGGAGTTAATATTCCTCCAAATATCAAATAATTCAATGATCCATTTATCTCAATGATTCTGGTATGAATGTAGCATAAATCTGCTTGGTGTTTAAAAATATTTTTTTAAAAATGACTCGAAGCTCTTTAGAGATTGAAAATTGCCATATGCGCTTCCTGCAAAATCTGTTACGTAACGTAACGTTTTTATAAACTAACATTGTATTCGTACTACGCTCTTGAATAACGCGATACCGATCGCAGCTTACGCTATTATATACTCATTTTCATATCACATATTCTTTTGTGGTTTAAAACAAACATAGAACTTAGATCATATCCCTTAAACTATTCAAATACCGTTTGAATTAAAAATAATCCTGTTCTATTTACTTTCCTGACGATTCTATTAAATACATCAATTATTATATAACCCTTTTATCTTGTCGAAAGATAAGTGCAATACGTCGCCCTTCCCCGTCTCATTAGTATGAAGAACAATCAGTACTATAATCTTTAACAAAGCAAAATCAAGTTCTCTTTCAATTCGACTCTTCCGGTGCTTGTGATTCGCGCGGCGAGTTTTCATTATCAACGCCCCGACGTCGCCAACTACCACAGATAACGTGTNGTAACGTAACGTTTTTATAAACTAACATTGTATTCGTACTACGCTCTTGAATAACGCGATACCGATCGCAGCTTACGCTATTATATACTCATTTTCATATCACATATTCTTTTGTGGTTTAAAACAAACATAGAACTTAGATCATATCCCTTAAACTATTCAAATACCGTTTGAATTAAAAATAATCCTGTTCTATTTACTTTCCTGACGATTCTATTAAATACATCAATTATTATATAACCCTTTTATCTTGTCGAAAGATAAGTGCAATACGTCGCCCTTCCCCGTCTCATTAGTATGAAGAACAATCAGTACTATAATCTTTAACAAAGCAAAATCAAGTTCTCTTTCAATTCGACTCTTCCGGTGCTTGTGATTCGCGCGGCAAGTTTTCATTATCAACGCCCCGACGTCGCCAACTACCACAGATAACGTGTTTCGATGCGATCTAGAATTTGCCGAGGAAAGATGGAGGAAGTTTGGGTAAGGGCTCGGTGAATTCGAGCGACGCTAAGGACGATAAGAGTCCTGGAGGCTTGGCTGAGTATCGGGCCGTCGCGAACGATCTAAATTGGAAAAGTTGAGTCGCGATCGGGCGCGGATTACGGGGTCAAAGATCATTTAACGCGATCGGGCTTCCTTTTGGCGGGCCGTGCTCGAGCGCGTTTCCAACCGGGAAACCGGGAAACGCGCGCGACCGCGCTCCGCCGCCGGTACGTGTGCTGTTGTATGTAAATACACACGAATACGCACATCATCGAACCCCCTGGTACCGATCCTTAGTCTAGACCCCCGATCGATTGGAGACCGTAGAGAGCACTCTCGGTGAGACTTCAGAGAGCCAAGCCAATTATTAATTAGATCTCCTTTCTTTCNTCCGGTACGTGTGCTGTTGTATGTAAATACACACGAATACGCACATCATCGAACCCCCTGGTACCGATCCTTAGTCTAGACCGCCGATCGATTGGAGACCGTAGAGAGCACTCTCGGTGGGACTTCAGAGAGCCAAGCCAATTATTAATTAGATCTCCTTTCTTTCATCACTTGTACCCCTTTTTCGTTACTTCGATTTTGATTTACGAGTTTCGGGGAAAAATTGAGAACCTGATGAGACATAAATTAATTCCTACGCTGGAAACCTGATTTATGATCCGAATGACAATCGCTTATTTTATCTCCGTGAGTCGATTCAGTTGCATAACAAAATTCTATAAACCGTAAAAAGATTTCACGTCTCTCTTTTCACTTATCGATCACGTGTATCGCGGGGAATAGCGCGGCTGTTTATCGCAAGCGGTTTAGTAACGCTGTGGGCGGTCGTAAAGAATTCCGTTCGCGTTGCACGCATTTATGGGAAGAAAACGCGGTCGACACGACTTTACATGCTTTTCTGAAATTCAAATCACGTACGTCCGGTCAGATCGCATGAATAACGCGACGAACGATACACTCCGTCGAAATTTCAACGCGAGCGCTCCGTCTCTGAACGGGGAAACGCAGTTTTATATAGCGTGCGCCGTCGCTAATGAATCTTTAATCGATCCCGATAAATCTCTCATTGACACGTACCATTAACCGCGTCGCCGTTTAATTCTCGATCAACTAGCAAACAAAACCGATGACGATGTGCACGCGAACTGAAAATCGAGAAACGATTCGCATTTCGTTGAAAGAACAAAATACATTCAAGGAATTCTGTCGTAAATTAATTATTGTGCTAGAATTTACATAGAATTCTTCATGTTTGAATTCAGTAGAAATTAGTTTCGTTAATCGCATTTGTTACGAGGTGTCAATATTTCCCCGGAACGTTTAGTTCGATAATTAAACTCCTGATTAATAATGAATTATAAAGATTGAGGCACATGGAAGTATTATTTATATCTTACGTTATTTGACGAAGTTTTTTTGGACGAGCTCTCCAAACCTTAGAATGGTTTCTACGTTCTCCAGCTTTTTCTATTAGCGAAGACTCGGATTCCCATATCGTGCTTATGGCGCGCTGTTCAGCCGAACAGTTTGCAGTTGACGATTGTCGATTGAAAACTTGGAATACTATTAATTGAACGGAACGGGAGAACCTACTCTGAACAGTTGCCCGGCCCATAAGCGGGTCTGAGAATCTTGGCCTAAAACCAGTGCAAATGACTGATACGTACATATATATATTGTATACATTCTTTCTGTTTCTTCTGTTTAGAGCATTCGTAGAGTAATCATTATTCTAAACGTTCTTTAGGTTACATTGACTTGTGTTATTTTGTGTGCCACGTGATGCGTATTTTCTAATGTAGCATGCTTTTTTGAACTGAAAACTGAAACCTGGAAGTATGAAACAGCGAAGATTTACTTAGGAGAGAAAATACTGAGATCGTTCGCGTTCAGACCGGAAACCTTAATCTTCACATTAGAACTAGATAACTTATTAATGTAATAATAATTGAGGAAAGCCTCGACGTAAAAACGCAGTTCAGGTCTGAACGTCGGAACGTCAGGTAGTTTTACTTGATCTTTGACTCAAACTTTGGATAACAATTACTATGATAGTTATTTTTTGACAATGTTATTCAGTGAATTAATATTTGACGCGTTTTTGTGCAACACTCGCTTATTTGCTGTACACTACGCAACCGGAGCTTTGGATAACGAGAGAAGTTTTTAATTGAAGTGTGAAACAGCATCCCGGTTACTCGAAACTGGCACGAGAATAAACCTTTGTCATTGTTGTTGGCAGTTCCTGAATATGGCGTCGGTGTTCATGCGGATTTTTAACCTGATTTGCATGATGCTCCTAATCGGCCACTGGAGTGGCTGCCTACAATTCCTGGTCCCCATGCTCCAAGGGTTTCCTAGTAACTCGTGGGTCGCCATTAATGAATTACAAGTAAGTAATCCAACGACGTTTCTCGCTCTTTCTGAAAATATTTACACGACAAAGCTTTTTGAGTTTCAGTTGAGTTCTACTTATTATGTGTATATATAATACGTATTAAATAATATGATCTTAAATTTAATGAAATTAGGTACTGACAAGGAGACCGCGTTGGTAAAAGGAAAAATTGATTATCGTTTTATGAATCTAGAGGAAACAGTAAGCAATCCGTTTGCAAGAATTCAATTAAAATAATTTAGAGTATAAAGAGGACAGTGGTAGAGTCCGAAAGTTTTTTTTTTCTCCAACTTTTCACGATTTCTTCCCTTGTGTACGACCAATTTCTTTCGCTGCTACGGACGAAAAGTTTTAGAGAACAATGCGCAGCGCGGAGTTCTGAAAGACAAGAAGAGGATCCTAAGCTGCTTCTTTCACCCTTTGAAATCCTCCACCGTGCTAATGGCTTTCTCTCTTCTAATGACTCTATTCTATCGTTATCCTCTAATTTGGAATACTTTATTCAGAAACAACGAAGAAACAGAGTAAAAAGAAAACAATGCCTCCTTAATTCATCTCTCAACCTCGCGGATATCTATACGATAAAAAAAAGAAATAATATTGCTCAGCCGCGTTTTAAGGTGCACGGTAGATGGAGTATTGTAATTTTTTCTAGGACTCGTTTTGGCTGGAACAATACTCATGGGCTCTTTTCAAAGCCATGTCGCACATGCTTTGCATAGGATACGGAAGGTTTCCACCGCAGTCCCTGACCGACATGTGGCTAACGATGCTCAGCATGATCAGCGGGGCTACCTGTTACGCACTTTTCCTCGGACACGCGACGAATCTCATTCAATCACTCGATTCCTCCAGAAGACAATATCGCGAGAAGGTAGTTAGCATTCATTCCCACCACCGCCCACGAATCCTCCCTCTTTCGTATCAGATTTTCATCATTCAATTACATATACGAGAGTCCATTTGAAAAACCATGTTCCGAAGACTGTGAATTAATCGTTATCCGACCGACTAGGTGAAACAAGTAGAGGAATATATGGCCTATCGAAAGTTGCCGCGGGAGATGAGACAGAGGATCACAGAATACTTCGAGCACCGTTACCAGGGCAAATTCTTCGATGAAGAATTGATCCTTGGAGAGCTCTCGGAGAAACTGAGAGAGGTACGAATGAGAACAACCGTTCACGTTCTCTACTATACGGTCTATCGGTTTTCTCGCCGGTTCGAACTCTTAACGCGTCGTTCTCGGTTCGTTTCAGGATGTGATTAACTACAACTGCAGATCGTTAGTCGCGTCCGTGCCGTTCTTTGCCAACGCCGATTCGAACTTTGTCTCGGATGTCGTTACCAAACTAAGATACGAAGTCTTCCAGCCAGGTATTTGCCGATTCACCGCTTTTCTCGTTTCATCCGTTCGACGTCTGTCATGAGCTTCCAATTAGTTTCACCTAATCACGAATACACTATTCAATCCATAAAGTTTAATTAAACAATATTTTGTTTAACCCTTTCGAGACTGTTGGGACACATATCCCAGTCAAGTCACAGAAATCCGTCTCGAAAGGGTTAAAGTGAAAGCATCCAGCTTAGATTCTGAGCGTGAGGCGCATTCGAATCGCTTTGCGTGGGATAATGCGGGAGTGATTAAAAATTGCGCAGGTGATATTATCATCAAGGAAGGTACGATCGGCTCGAAAATGTACTTCATACAAGAAGGCATTGTCGATATCGTAATGGCTAACGGGGAGGTTGCAACCTCGTTATCGGACGGCTCGTACTTCGGCGAGATCTGTCTGCTGACGAACGCGAGGAGGGTGGCCTCGGTTAGGGCCGAGACCTACTGCAATCTCTTCAGCCTCTCGGTGGATCACTTCAACGCCGTGCTGGACCAGTATCCGTTAATGCGCAGAACGATGGAAAGCGTAGCCGCCGAGAGGTATAAGCTTTGGTTAGGTTTGTTCTATCGAGTTGGTGTGCTAATAGATGTCAATCATCACTCCCACTTCCATGTTGATTTTTTTGAACATTGTGTACTGTCCGACAAAGCGAGTTCTGTCAGTCATTGCTATTATTATTATTATTATTATTATTATNGTTTTGATTTACGAGTTTCGGGGAAAAATTGAGAACCTGATGAGACATAAACTAATTCCTACGCTGGAAACCTGATTTATGATCCGAATGACAATCGCTTATTTTATCTCCGTGAGTCGATTCAGTTGCATAACAAAATTCTATAAACCGTAAAAAGATTTCACGTCTCTCTTTTCACTTATCGATCACGTGTATCGCGGGGAATAGCGCGGCTGTTTATCGCAAGCGGTTTAGTAACGCTGTGGGCGGTCGTAAAGAATTCCGTTCGCGTTGCACGCATTTATGGGAAGAAAACGCGGTCGACACGACTTTACATGCTTTTCTGAAATTCAAATCACGTACGTCCGGTCAGATCGCATGAATAACGCGACGAACGATACACTCCGTCGAAATTTCAACGCGAGCGCTCCGTCTCTGAACGGGGAAACGCAGTTTTATATAGCGTGCGCCGTCGCTAATGAATCTTTAATCGATCCCGATAAATCTCTCATTGACACGTACCATTAACCGCGTCGCCGTTTAATTCTCGATCAACTAGCAAACAAAACCGATGACGATGTGCACGCGAACTGAAAATCGAGAAACGATTCGCATTTCGTTGAAAGAACAAAATACATTCAAGGAATTCTGTCGTAAATTAATTATTGT
>SMSR01009564.1:0-14040 GCA_019453355.1 Ceratina japonica
AATTGAGTTACTATAGTTATTCAAGGTCCCTTATGGTCACGGTCGAAGATAGGTATATGAAATTTTGACTTAACTTGAAGATTTAACCTTAAATGACCGAATGAACGATTATATTAACTGAATTCCTAATGAAAGGTATTATCATCGTAGGTGTTTAAAAAATGGTGATTCCATTTAAAAAAATTAAGCTGACCTTCATATCTCTAATAAAAATGATATAAACAGAAAAATATTCTTGTTATCGTGTGAGCCTCACTGAACCATTCAACTTCATCTGAAACACTATTTTCTACGCATAATAATAATTATAATTACGTAAATAGCGATCCTCCCTCTATACCTTCAAGGGATGGTTAACAGTCATTCAGAAGTCGATTGGCCAGTTATATTACAATCTTTCCTATGATAGGAATGTGACAAAAAGATGTATCGACGCACGTGGCGTTTATAACGCGGGCTGCGACCCTTCGACTAAATTGCGATACTTCTAATAACGTTCATTCCGCGCTGGAAGTCGTTTATGTGTTAAGAGTGAAAAGATAAAAGCTCTGGCTCTCATCGATTCCCAGAGCTCAAAGGACGAATTCCGTTGTACAGAAATGTATAGCTCCGCGAAGGCAATTACGTCTGTGACTTCTAGTAAATCGTTAAATGTATTTTGATCTCATAGTCGGCGGCAAATGGTTTTAACCTACTTCCAAACGTTTTCGCTCCGCTAACTTTCTTCAATAAGGGAATCGGTTTTCTTCCGGGGATATCGTAGATTATCTTCGCGGGTTGACCGGACGAAGCCAAGTATTTTCGATTCTCTGACTTTTGCCGCGCCGCTGTCCATCCATTTAATCTCATTTACACGTCAAAACAATGAACGGGCGAGCGAAGAACTTGAAAGCTTGAAACACGATCAGTTTACAAATTTTATTCAATATTTCGATATTTTTATCCGCTTATCCGGTCGAGTATACCGTGACAGGGTTCGTGATCACCCATTAATTCTCGAAACGAAGCGTACTTTTCAATACATGAATCGCACAAACCAAATGATTGCTTGCCCTACATACATTTTCACTCGTTAAAGTGGTTAATATTTAAATAGTAGATATAGTGTGTGTGATATTCCTCAGATCATCCATATCTGTATGATTAAATATAGGTTATTTACCGAACAAATTTTTTAGAAATAACGGAGCTTAAATGTATGTACTTCTACAGGTTGAGTCATTTTAATCGATCCACGCAATTATCTCAGAAGTCAAATGGTTTGAACAAAAGTTATAAGATTTCGAGGGGGTCAAATATTGGTGACCTTGAACTTGACCTTAAAATAAATTTTCAATAACAAATGAAGGTCAACTTTCGTTTTTTAAATGGAAACCTACAGTTTTTATTACAGTTTCAGATCGTAGGGAAAAAATAGACAACTTTAGTAAGAAAAATTTTCGATTCTTGGAAATCTCGTTCGACGTTTTCAAAATTTAGTTATATAAATTCATAATATAAATTTATTTTTATTAATAGAAGAACGATCTTGTTCTTTTTTTGCTTCTTAGTCGTTATAATATCTCTTTTTCTTTTTTTTCTTTCTTCTTACTGCTCTGTATCACTCTCTTAAATATGTAAAAGGGTTAATTACCCGTGAATTAAATAAATAAATAAAATGTCGTCCGCCATCTTGAATTTTTCAAATCTGACTTCAGGTTCGTGATCAGTAAAAGTAAACTCAGTAATTAAGTAAATACATAAGTGAAATATTCTATTCTCTTAATTTATTAAAAAAATTCTTAGTTAATTTTGCCCATCGATGTATGTTGAACTAAAATTTTGTACACTTTTTTTTGTACACTTGACTTAAGAATTTTAATAAAACCGCTTTAAATAACGACACGAGGCGACGCGACGTATGGCAAGCCTGGTCGATGCGGATTCGTGAAAAAAACGATCGTCACCCACGTTCCGTGGAAAGAAACTTTAGCCAGACACACTAGTCGGATATTTCTCATTTCAACCCTCGGTACGCGCACCTGTCTATCTGCTTTTATCTTTTGTACGGCTTCGTCGGCGATACAGTAGAAACGGCACTGTGGAACGCGTCGCTGTATTTGCGGTACCCGATCCTACTTCAACGCTATATCAACTACGTATCGACGACTCGCGTTATAATAAAAAATGTGATCGAACAAGCGGATGACAGAGTGAACAATGAATCCGATACATCGAAATTTCATTTTTTTTTCTTCGATTCATCGGGAATACGTTTCCGTAATAAATACGTAATGTTTCTCATAAATGCGGAAATTCATAGTTTCATATAGACAGAGAACCGTGCGCGCATCTGTTCGACGCGTTACCTCGCGCCGAGCGAATATTCCGAATTCGTGGCGGACATATCCGTGACGCGACGCTCGGGGTCCGTTCGGATAATTAACGAAACGGTCGTTGCATAAATAAAAATCAATCGGCACGCGAGCCGCGCTCTGCTACACTATCGCAAAAATAATACATATAGTGTAAATCAAGTATGATCGCGTGCCGCGTGCGCGATGAACGGACACATAAAGAGGCCATTCCGACGAGTGGCTTTTTTCACCCGAGTGTGCTCGACAGTCAATGGTATTCATTCGCGCTCATGGTTTTCAAAGCGACTTTTTCCGTCGTCATTTATGCTTCCGTCAAACTCGTGCTAGGAATCACTTTATATTTTCCGCGTCGCCTGACTCCGGCTCCACGTCCGCGGGCATAATGCGCGTATGCATGTACAGACGTACCGGCTGTATCGAATCTCCTACATGTGTATTCAACCAGTGCCGGAGACACCGTAAAAACATACCCGAGCCGCTTTTTATGCATTCGCAAACTTCACCGATCTCGCCCCCAAAGGCTACCGCGCGCTTCGCCGACCGGCATATTTTACCATTACGCGCTCCACTTTTTCCACCATTCCTCATTCTAATAACGATCACAATCTGTCAGCTACAACGAATCGACTGTTTCCTATTATTTTTACGTGTCAATCGCTGATCAATAATTCAACTGTTTATAACTTTCCCTAATAAGAAATTTCCTAATAAGAATTTTTCCCCAGAGACTATAGCCGGTATTCATAGTCGTTACTTATTTTTAAGGTCGCCTTAAGCATTTGCTTAAGTCCGTGTTTCCTGTACGAGACAAGGACGGGAAATATGGGATAGACAGTGATAGCAAATGCTTAAGTCGATCTCAAGAATAAGTAACGACTATGAATACCGGCCTATGAGTTCCACTTAAAAATTCAGGAATTACTTTTTGTTTCAAGTTTCTCGAAGAATACGAAAATAATTTTTTGTTTTAAAAAAACAAAATATTTTCAAAAGTTCTGATTTTTCTCAGAAACAATGAGTCTCAATTTTTTATTGTTTAAATTATTTTTTAACCCTAGAACCTCACCGTGTTTTTGGGACACTTTAACCCCACCTATGGGTCATTTTTGTCTTTGCTTAATTAAATACATTAAAAGTCGCCCAAAAAATCTAAAAAAAGTTTATTCTTAGGTATTCTATTCTAAGTAACCGTCATTGTGAAACCCAAAAAAATTATAGAGATATTCCTACTATTTCTACAACAACTACAACAACTTACCTTTAAACATGGAACATTTAATGATTTGTAAAGATGCGATGAAAGAACAAAAACATTATTTCATATTCTTCGAAAAAGTTGAAACAAAAAGTAATTCCTGAGTTTTTCTCGTAAAACTCATAGTTTCTGAGAAAAAAATTCTTAAAATTAAAAAATCTTGGGTTATCGAATATTTGGCCATTTGAATTTCTTTCTCAGAAACTATAAGTTCTAAGAAAAAAACTGATACATCACTTTTTGCTTAAAATTTCTTAAAGAATATGAAATAATTTTTTCAGATAAAAAAACTGCAAATTTTGAAAAAAAAGTTCATTTACTACTATCAGGGGTCATTTTTTAATGCTTAATAACTAATTAACGAGGCTTCGAACGAAAAATTAGTATTCTTTATTTTCGACTTATTCTAGCCTCTAGAATCAGCCCTTAAATTATTGACCACGAGTCCTGAAACACCCTGTATACGCCAGAATATGTTACGCAGCCTAAACTTAGAAGGCTGTTTTCTACCCTTTAATACAAACAGTCGCCATAAGCGATGAACGTATTAAAAGAAATATTTCTCAACTAAATAATAAATAATAATAAAAGAACTATTTTTGTGACAATCACGTCACGTCGTCCTCCAAATTTCATCAAGGTCGGTGTTCGACATTTCAGTAACTTTGAATAAGTTGTAAGAATCAGTACCACGTTCTTCTCTCCAAATTCAAGTGAAGTGATACATAATTGCAGTAAACGGTTAAATTAGGACAACTCGCATCACCATCTGACCACATTTCAAATAAGTTTTCCCTTAAAGCTTCATCGTTGTCGAATGAAGTAAAGAGGATGTCTGGGATGGGCCTGAGCCGGAGTGAAAGAAAAGAGCATATCGGTGTTGGCGCACAAAAGAACCCGTACACGTGTGTTGTACGGACACCGGCGACGTGAAGAGTGAAGAGTAAGTGCCTACGTAAGTGACGGCCACGCTCTTCTAACGCCATTAATGTACATTTAATGTCCCAACTTTGAATGCAACCGTGCTCACCACCAGAGATAACATCTTAAATATGTTTTTTCATTTATGCGGCGAACAGACCAGCGTACTTCCTTTCTCTTTGCCGCGACCGCGTGGAAAAAGCTTCAAACCTCAAGAAAGAAAGTTCTTAACGGTCCACACGCCGGCCGAGTCTACTTTTTCCGAAGGATTTTCACATTTTCCAACCTTTCCATCTCTAACCATTCCGCTGTTTCTACTTCTCATCTGTAACGGCTGCATCAAGAGTGTACAATCTTGCGCATTATCAATCAAGATAATACAGCAAGTTTTTCCGTCCGGTATGAAAGGGAGAAGAGCTTCTTTTATCCGCCTATCGAAACTCTCTCGCTTGTCGTTAGAATTAAAGCGAATGTGGCTAATATGGATGAAATCGGAGAGTCTTTGATTTTCGTATATGTATGAATTTCGCATGAAGCCACGGATTGCTCAAGTATGCATAATCATATATATCGCGTCCTGCGATTCAAGAGATATATATATCTACGATTCTACGAGGTATTTCACAGGTGAACCGATACGGTATGCATATTGGAAAGGTAAACAGCTTGTATACTCGAATCCCGGAATGTTTTATTCCACTCTTGACTCGTTCTGCGGTTTTACGTCTCTATTGAGGCCATTCTATTATATACGCGGCAAGATTACTTGCCTCAACTATCGGTCCACCACAACGAGTTTCTACTTCCTCAGGTGACCGTCGACTGACGCAAAATAATAAATCTCATCCGCAAAAATCTGAAAATTTTGTCAAAGGAATTTAGAATTCGAATAATCCAAAGAATTCACTATAGTATAGTGTTTAGTTAAAATTAGTTATAAGTACCAAATTGTAACTTGTTGATACATTATTCTTCTTTGTATTTTATGTTAATGTATAAATGGTTTACTTATACTTTGTAACACACAATTTATTAAGAACAGTAATATAAGATACATAACTAATATAATGATAAATGAGTAATGAAATACATAATATGCAGAACTAATCTACGTTGCGAACGTTAGCGAGGCGTGTTCACATAACTGCGACTATGTCATATTATAGATGGCGGAACCTGCTTCATTTTGTATTAATGTATTAATAAATCTCTTATGAGGTTTTCTAAATAAAAAAAAAAAATAATCCAAGGAATGATTTCACTTGTTTTTTCACTGTATTACCTGAACGTCTGAATGAGGATTGTTCATGCAGCGAATCGGTTCGCAATCAATCACGAAGCCTCGAGTCGGCCTTCATTTCTCGTGAGAGTGTAACAGTTGTACGCGGAACACAAAAATCCATACAGCGTGATAGATCTACTCGTAGACCTCTGTCTGTGGCAAAACAATTTGGCTCGTGACAAGTACTTAGGTATTTAACCTCGCGTGACGAACGATGGAAGCCGGCAATAGCCGCGCGCGGCAGATAACTAAATCGATGGCGGCGGACTTCGCGGAACTCGAATTTCTACGCGGCCCGTCAACGAGTTCGTTCGTATGCATAGCCGACTGTCTTGATTGGCTGACAGGCAAGTCGGTGAATTTCCAGCAACAAAGTACACGCACGTGACGTATCGGTGTAGTTGTACCAATTGCCTGCTCCCGAACCTCACGTCTGCGTCGCTACACTGACGTATCTTGTGTACACGCGTGCTATTAATATGGACTTAAATTAACGCTTCAAAGTGATACGAAATTATATTACGATACGAAGGTAGTAAGGCTGGCTGTCGAAGTATGTACGAACGGTATATAACGTTTCTTTGCTTTTCTCTAAGCATGTGACTTGTTCCGCGGACCTAATCGCTTACATCGAGGTAAGGACATTCGATTCTCTTTAAAGAATCGATTTTTGAATCGTTTCTGAATCGAAACGATGAGAATCGATTCTGTTAAAAAATCGAAATCAAAGAATCGATTTTGCATGAATCGAAACCGAAAGAATCGATGGTTTGAAAGTTTTTCTCTCTCTTTCTCTTTCTTTCATAATTTTCTTATGCCAACTACTATTAACGTGCGATTTTATAAATGGCAAATTCTTTAAATAAACAGAAAATTTGTATATTCATGCGTTATTATACATAAGCGATATAATGTACCTAAGTATACGAGCACATACTCATAAAGCATAAGACAATTTTAAATTTTAACAAAGCATAAAAAAATTTGCAAATATTTTATTTGAAGTAACAAAAAAATACTTATTTTGTAACTGTGTAAATAAGTAACAAATAGTATTATATAAAGTAGCAAAATACGTTTTTATTTATCTAATTGGCATTCATCAATTGGCAATGAATTTAGAAAAAGCAAATGTTGCAGATGATCAGGTTTTTTCAATTTATTTCTGTTAATTGTCGAAATATTGCTAGCCCTTGAGAACAATCTTTCAGACGAGACTGACGTTAACACAATCGCTAAATATTTTTTCGCAACGATGCTTAGCAGGGGATATATCGTTGAGTGTTTAAGAGATCAGAGGTTTAGTTCAATAACACGTGGGATCTTCTTTATAGTCAATCAATGGTTGTTGTAAATAATGTTTAAGATCTGTCGGTATTTCGTCTTGACTTCACTAGGGACGATTAATTCCCCAGAGGGTAAAAAAATCGATTGTCGATTCTCACCTCAAACAATCGATTCTGGGGAAAATCAAATACAGAAGAATCGATTCCAAAGATCGATTTTTTAATCAAAAGAATCGATTTTTTCAAGAATCGAATCTGAATCGAACATCCCTAATATAACGTCTTCTTTGCTTTCCTCTAAGCACGTGACTTGTTCCGCGGACCTAATCGCTTACATCGAGGTTAGGTATCGTTCCAAAAGAAAATTGTCATATGAATGTGAGTATAAATTTGACCAGAAAACAATTTGATTTCTCGGAATTGCACGGGACAATAGTTGAGACAGTAAGAAAGACAGAGGAGTCTAAGGTTTCTTTTCGCTTCCGTTTGCTCTCTGTTCTCCTTTTTCTTTGACAAAGTATTCCAGAGAGCAGCGAACACCGCGAAACTCCCGCAAAGCTAACGATGATTAGGAAGGCAATCGTTGACCGAATCGTTGCGACAACGCCGCAGTAATTTTCTTTCATCAACCTTTTAGAAAGAAAAGGGGAGAGACTAGCATTTACCGTCGCATCTTGGCGAAACGTTAAGCTGCATTTTAATGAGCCCGTACGTAAATCGGATTAGACAGATTTTTAAACTATATTTTCGGAATTCAAATTCGAATACTACTGCGCACGGCGCGATCTAATAACGGATCGAACGAACGACTCGATGGTTGATTCTTGTTAGCAAATGATTTAATGTATTGCAATGTTACAAACATCGATGTAACTCGTACGCAAAATAAAAAGTAAATTCGAAAATGAATACGTCAAAATTAAATTGGATACCTACTATATTCGTTTCGTAGTCTAAAGCAAATTCAACTGTCAAACGAATTTGTCGACGGATGCTGCTCCATTTCTATTCAATCGGAAAATAACATTTTTCACTCCTCCCATTTCCTTTTTACTTCGGCTGGTACAAAAACCAGCGGCAAAAAATTAAAAACACAGAAGTGAATCACGGAGTACGATACTGAATGTAATTTTAAAGGATTTTCTTCAAAACCTGAAAGTTCCAATATAAACGTACGAAAAAATACTAGCGTGGAAATATAGATAGCCGGGGAATAAAAGTGGCCGGAGTGAAAACCGCCATCGTTGTACTCCTAAGGTTTCATGCACTTTCCTACTACTGCGTTAACCAATCGACTTTACTTTTAATTATAATAAGTGTAATAGAGTGAAATCGGACCAAGACATTAGAAATTGTTCTTGCCAGGCTAAATATATCGGTACTTCGAAAGGAAAGCAGAAAGAACCCACTTAACGAATCTTGTATTAACCTAACAATCGACTTTACTTTTAATGAAGAGCTGATAGTAAGCGTAATAGATTGAAATCGGACCAAGAGAATAAGAAATTGTTCTCATAATTACGCTGTCAGGCTAAATATACATATCGGTAGTTCGAAAGGGAAGCAGGAAGTCCTCTCGCTGGCAGCAATTAACAGCGAGAAACGCGTACGTCTGCCTGTACGACAGATAATGTCGCACGTGTGCCAGAAGTGCTACCCAAAGAACCGAAAGTCAACTTACTCGATGAAACTATCGTCGTTATCGTAACAGACGCAGAAACTTATCCAACCATTTCTCACGTCTTCGAATTAAAACTACCTTCGCGACACTCTAATTGAATTACCGAAAATTCTTCAAACTCGGTGATCAAAATCCGGGCTGCCAAATTTTCATTTGCTTAAAAGCTCCTATATGTATATATGTTACAATATTTTGCGATGCATGCAGTATGCAATGCAATCTCGTTTTTATTTAATTCTGTTTATACAAAAATATGGAACGATTTCATATATTTTTTGTACATCAACTGATCGGTTTTTTCGTAACGACCTTAATTTTCATTTTAAGGCTATGAGATTTTTTTTTTTAAGGCTATGAGAAACTTACCTTGACACATGATGGTGATAATTTGTAGCACGCTGATGGTGAGATACCGTCTTCTCCGGTAATTGTCCGCCATTTTGTCGTCGTTTTAAATCTCGTTGTTCGAAGTGTATCTGCAACAGGATAGCAGAACCATACATTTAATTATGTTCAGAACCACAAAGCAGCAGAGATCCAGAACGCAATACGATATACGGTTGAAACCGCAGAGTATCATTTAAACCAGGTCTAGGCAACCGTTCCTAGTTCTAAGGCCAAATTATCATTCTCTCTCCGTGTCAAGGATCGTACTAAATGGATTTTAGTGGCCGCTACATTAGCCGAAGTTAATCAAATGAAATATCAAAGACTAGCTATACTGTTGTTTACGAGCAGATCTATCAACGAATGTATTTTTCTCCTGTTTTCTGCGGTGTTAACGTCCCATTATAATTTCCGTGTCACTCACAACGTTATCAACAGATCATGGAAACTAATCCTACCGTTCACTACCGCAGAAAATGCGGTACAATGGGTTGTAAAAACGGCTCTGTATATGGGAACATAACGGTAATTAATATCTAGGGGACCGGATTTGTGTGCAGGTTTTAGAGAGAATGGGAATTGAAATGGAAAACCTATATGTATAAATAGTACAATATTATGACAGTTTTCCATAGGAAATAAAAAGGATCAGTTCCCCAAGTACTGATAAAGTGATTACTTGATTAATACAGGTCGTTTCTGAAAATGAGGGCATAACATCAGAGATAAATACATTCGGTAACATAAAGAAAGAAATTCATATGAGCGTCTGCTACCTGTCGGAGATGGCCTTGTTTCCTAATTATGGTCGTTTCCGTCTCCCAGTAAGTCTTATACTCTGTTGACTGCTTCCTTTAATTGTTTACACGTAACACTTCGTATCTCGTGCACAACCTTCTGATCATGTAAACGCTATTAGACACAGTTCCAGGAATCAAACATTATTTTTCTTCAAATAAAACTCGACATAAATCGCCTTCGAATGTTCCGTCTACATTCGATTCGATTCATCTTCATTCGATTTAATATATGCTTTTTGGATGGTAATAGCATGTATAAAAATTTGCTCATATATTTCACGATAACCCGAAGTGATAAGTTGGATTGAAAATATCTGTGCGTTTTAAACGACCCGCGAGACAGTTTTTAAATGAGAGACTCCGTAATAAATGGATTGGTCGTGGAAGGTGAATTAATTGGCCAGCACGATCATCTGATCTAAATCTGTTGGATTTTCATTTATGGAGCCACGTTAAGTCTTTGGTTTATAACGCACCAGTAAACAATGCTGAAGAAATCGATATCGTATTCCAAAATGTTATTGGCGAGATTCAAATAATACGCGGCATTTTTGAACGAATGATAAGATATATGATGCGACGTCTGTCCAGACAGATTGGAATATTACAGGAACATTACTTTGCAATATTAAATCTTGCAGGGGATTTTCCATGTTCGACTTTTTGTAACTTGCAGGAATATTGTACGGAATATTGCTGTGATATTTCTAATATCGTACAAAACTTGTAATATTGCTGCAATATTGCTACAATATTTCATGCTGCCTGTCTGCCTGTATTCAAGGTAACCACTTCGACCAGTTTCTATGAACATTATTAAACAAGTTCACAAACAAATCGATTTAACGGTTGGAAAAATCTAAAATTTGGCGTATGAGTTTGGTTATCTTGAAAACTATTGCTCGCAGGCAAAAAAACATCAAAAACAATTGCTGTAAAAAAATTATCAATGTATAATTTCGATCTGATATATATGCGTCGTATAACCAACGGGAACTTAAATATTTGCGAAAAATGTTTATCTTGTAACCTCTTTATAACTCTTTTTTCACGCACTGAAAGTTCACCAATTTTTTTTTTTAATTAATCAAGCCTGTGAAACCTCTTGCAGGTTTAATACGGCTTTACCAAATGAACATACGGTTACAAAAAGCGTTGGACAAGAAACTTAATTAAAATTATATGTGTAAATTAGAATCGTTTAAAAACTGAAATACACATGCGTAGGCTTTGATGTTAGGTTTAGCAAATAGTATTTCAGCTTTTAAGGATGTTCTGGATGTACAATCGGAGACAAAAGTACACAAAATTCGAAATTCGTCAACATATTGGCAATGAAGGCTATTTATCATGTATATTTTGTATTAAAAATATAGATTAATTCCGAAAGCTTTTGTTTAATTAGTGAATTGCTACTCATACTGGATTTTTAATCAAGTTTCCTTAATATTAGAAAAGATTCTAAGTGATTTTTGGTGAATGACTGTACCCTCTGATTTCAACTTGAAGAAAATAAATTGGTGATGTTGAATATAGACAATTACATAATAAAAAGTCAAAAATAAATATTTAAATAAAACAAAAATACTTCAGAAAGCAATATTTATAATTACTAATAAACATCTCAAATTTGTATAAAATTATGTTCTGATGACATTTTCTAGTAGTTTAGAATTTCTGAACGTTTTTATATACCTCCATCTTTAAAGGAAAATAGAAGTTAAGCTGTCACACGTAAAAACGGCCATACTTCGTGGACAAGATTATGTCGGCTACACGTGCCTCTGTACTTATTTTAGCGTATTGAGTCTATTCCATAAGTTACACCCGTATTTTCGAAAACACGGTGTATACATATGTGTAAACCGCGTCGGTGATTAAGAGAGCACGATATTAGGGTGCCACGACTGGAATATGTAAATACACTTCCATCGAGTCTAGTCCAGGATGCGCATCCAAATGCATATTGCAATGCGGCGTATCGTTGATTCATCGATACGTCGGAAATCCACGAGGCCGTGAAATCATTAACGCATGGCTAAGTCAGTGTAATAGAGGGATGCTGTAATTAACGAACACCCAATGTTAATCAGGTTTATTGGGCTGTAATATACGTAGAGCCACTCGAGAAGATACGTAGGGATAGATAGATAAATGCATTCACCTGCAGCATATCGTACGTCTACGGTACGTCAGAGGTATATACGCTTGTCAGTCTAGTCGGTGTAGGCTCGAAAAGGCCAGAAGTTTTCAAATATAGAAACGATTCAACAGAATTCGATTTTATCTCGAGCATGAAACTGTTTGATTATATTCAGATATACGGAAGCTGTTGAAAATTCAGAATAAAAATCTCAATAAAAATCTAAAATTCCAAAATATAGGAAATGTTCCCCTCCATATACATTATTATAACTTTTTCTTAGTAGAACTATTTAGAGTGCAGCCAACATACTATTTCATAACTCGTCAATTCTTGACTGAAAGATTGCAATTGTCAAAGTATAACTGAAATTTTTAACTTCCCAAATTTTCATTCAAAATGCTGTACCATATTGTGTTATGTACTGCTTCTAGAACTTCCAAAATAACTCGGCGAGAGAAATAGTCAACTCGTGAATCTTCGCGTACGAAATGGACTGCATATGTTTATTTATAGTAAGTAAATCCTTAAATTAAATTTCAACTCGTACTTTTTTGCTGACGTAAATGCACGATTAATGCAAAACTCTCTTTTCTTCGTGACCCGAGAGGCCGATATTTCGAGATAATGATTAAAAAGTAACGAAGGTTGGCATTGCACGAATTTATTTTATCGTTCACCCCGAAGACCCGCGTATTTCGCTAATTACTTATTATATAAGCGATTTCTCTTCGTGCCACGGACTTGAGACCGCGAGCTAAAAAGAGAAAGGAGAAGAGAGAAGGAGCAGAGAAATAACATGAAACCTAAATTAATACGCAGGTATCCATCGCATTTGGAATTCATAAGATTTCTCTAACAATCAGTTGAAGAAATAGTAATTCCAATCTCCTTGAATAATTCCAATCGCCTGATCTCAGTACAAATTTATTTTAAACATATTTGAATTAATCTAAATTCTTTTTTGGTACATGTCCCACTTGTTAGTTGATAAAAGTTACGTATATTGGAAGCGAATTACTAATAAATAAATAATCTCGTTTCAATCAATTTTCTGGCTAATTCGAACTTGTGAGAGTACAGTATTAACTGGTCGCTCTATTATTTATGTCGGCAGAAGTTCAAGCTATTCGCGCACAGATTAAACTTGATTTAACAATTTCACGATCCACAGGCTAAAACTGTGAGGCCGGTCTTTTTTCGCGACACAGCCAGTCGCCACGCGCCTCGTACTTATGTATGTATGTATGTGTGTCGAGAGCTCCGCGCTCTGGTGTAACTCGATTGATTGCATTATCATAAGTTTTGCAAGTTAATTAACGGAGATTTTTCGAGTAATATCGCATGGCCACTTCGGTAAAGTGAGTCTTGTTATTACGTCGCGCTTTTACACATCCGCTGCGTTGAAATTACCGCGGCAACTCCGGATATCGCGCTCGACCCATAATTAGTAAACTCGGTTAACAACATGATGGCCCCCTCCTCCTCCTCGCTCACGAATCACGACTAACGTCTCACATCGGCCCTGTTTTCCTTTTCTGCCTCTCTCGCTTTTCACTACTTTGCAACTTCTGATGAATTCACGATAAATGCGAAACGACAACTTATGCATGGCCCTAGCTACTATTAGGGATCTTAAGGATGTCCTGGAGGTATATAAAAACGTTCAGAAATTCTTGAAACGTTAACAAAACATAGTTTTTACTATATTAAAGCAATTATCAAAGTTTGGGTTCGATTCACTTCATCGATTAAGAATTATAGCAATTTGGAGTTTGCACATTTTAAGGATGTATTGGCTATACAGTCAATCTCAAAAGTGTATGTACCTATGTTTGTAACCTATACACACGATCTCAGTTCTTACAATCAGTATCTCACAATCAGTTTATATCATGTTACTCAGTTATATCTGTATACAGGGTGTC
>SMSR01009564.1:23871-36023 GCA_019453355.1 Ceratina japonica
TAGTTGTATCTTTCTTTATTACATCCCCAATATTTAATTTTAATGATAACGACATTAATTGTTATGGAACTGTATTAATTGTGAAATTAGAATTATAGACTCATTCTTGCAATATTAATATATTGTTAATATTGTCGAATAATATTGACTTGTCCCTAAGTTCCATCTCGTATATTTATAATATCGTAGTTCACTTCGAAGTTAGTTCACAAATTCACGCCATTTTCACAGTTTACTATCCAACCAATGAAGAGCGATCACGAAAATCACGATGATTTGGAACGCACGTGATCGAATCACTCGTGATCCAAAAGTAGCAGTTCTAGCGATCACTAATCTATTCGCCGATCGCGTCTGTTTTAATCTCCCGATTCCGTTGTTTCGCACAAATTCGTTTCGCGATCCGACGAAATTGATCGACATCGGTAAAGTCTGTCGCTCTTTCCCCCTAACACTCCCACCCGTCGCGTTTACCTAACAATATTTTATTCGACGCGGGAGACCGACGTGAAAAATCGTTGCACGCCGCTGCGTTTTTAATTAATAACGTGTACCGTTGTCTCTTTCTCTTTTCCTCTCTCTTATTCGATGTATAGTAGTACGTCGTGCACTAACTATGTTTGATTAATCGATAACGATATACCGGTTCTGCGGTAACGGCGACCGACCAGTGTAAACCGCGTGCGACGGACTTCGATAAATGTAACCGGTTATTTATTGATAAAATCATGCGTGTGGCACGCGTAACGCACACCGGCGATCATTCGCACGCGACGCGACGCAACCTCCGGACACTCTGATCACCGATCGATCTGGAAATATTATAGTTCCCCGTTACGCTCGTTCGCTGAACAAACGATTCTTGATGATCCTCGTAAATCTCCTAGACGATTTACAGACCATCGGATTCCGCGTATAAATCCGCGTGTATGCGTGCCGGTATCTAGTCGAAGCAACGGAGGAACCTATTTTTATTCGCAATCGATGATCGACTTATTACTATTGCGAATCCGTCAGGATTTATTTTCGAAGGAAATTCGCGAGAGATTGTACCGATCGTCGTCGAGGGAGACGCGTTATCGAACACGACGCGATCCAAATGGTGAGAATAAGTTTTTCGGCGATAACAATAGTTGACACGGTGGCGGTCGTTCTCAGATCATCGTCTACACGTTCCCGTTCCAATTAGAAGAACGCCACTTCGGCACGTTCGCTCACCCTTCCCTGCCGATGACACCCTCCTATTCCAATATCCCGCGGAAAAACTATGTGTCTTATTTCCGATAACAAACTTCTCGAGATCACGATCTGAAAGATCAACTATTTTTTTATGTGATTTTAATGCCAAACGAACCTCAAAATAGAATCGAAACAATGCGAAGAGACCGAGACAGGGAAATGTAAACGACAGCCGTCGTTCGGCGCGTAAATAAAGTCCTACGTGAGTTGTCGCGTCCCGCCGCCAGTGCGACAATACCACGCATCGGCTTTCACTAGATCCGGCACCTTCAAATATATTCCTTGGAAGCACAGATAGTCCGTCGTCGGTTTCGGGCCCAACTTGAGGAAAAGAAATAAAAACGGACCGTGACGGTGACACTCGCAGCGCGTGTCAAGTGATTGTTGGCGACTCGTGACTCGGAACTCGCGACGGTTAACAGGACGACACGCGGCGATCGAATAGCTCATGGCACGACATCCCGAACTCCGATTTAACCGCGACGCGACGAAGCTACCGCTGTTGAATGCTGGCTGGTGCTGATGGTGGTGCCGGTGCTACTGCTCTAACCGCCTGGTATATACCGCACGGACACGCGCACCTTGCGCGCCTTGCGCGAGCGCATTACACTCTGATTCCCAGACTCCCTCCGTCTCCCGCCGAGTAGGGGTTGTTTCATGCCTGCCTCCTACTCTGCCTCCTACCAAAATCCACCGTCCTTCCTCCCTCGCATCGCATCGCATCGCATCGCATCGCATCGCATCGCATCGNAGATTTAAAGTGGAATTTTATGAATCCTCCATAAGAAGACGTGTTAAAAGGTGCAAAACTTNGCCCCATCCCTATCGTCAACGCCGCTCGCCTCATCGCGAGTCTCAGCATCCGCCAGATTCAAGAATTTCAACGCGCGACCATTTTCCACCTCCTCGCCATTCATTCCGAGTTAATAAAAAAAATATATATGGACTCTGTTTGGAGTCCATTAGAATCGGAAATACGGTTACGAGTCACGGACCACGTGAATAGCGGTAATTAAGGTCGCATAAACACTTAAGCAGGTTCACAAGCAAATCGATTTATAGGTTAGAAAAATCTAAAATTTCGCGTATGAGTAGATTTTAGTTAAAGAATAACTTACAATTAGTTGAAGTTTGGAAAACTTTCAAAGCGTGAGAAAACAGTTATAAAGAGGTTTCGATATAAACGTTTTTTGAAAATATTTAAGTTTCTGTTGGTCGGACGACGTATATACATAAGATCGAAATTATAGATTGGTCAATTTTTTACAGCAATCTATCTTGACGTGTTTTGTCTGGGAACAACTGTTCATGCTTTCGAAAATTTCACTGCGTAAAAAGTTCTACCACATGTTAAGGATGTTTTGGAGGTACAATCGGTGACAAAAGTACATAAAATTCGAAATTCGTCGATATATTGGCAATGAAGGCTATTTATGATGTATATTTTGTATTAATTAGTGAATTGCTTCTCATACTGGTTTTTTAATCAAGTTTCCTTAATATTAGAAAAGATTCTGAGTAACTTTTGTGAATGACTGTACCATCTGATTTCAACTTGAAGAAAATAAATTGATGATGTTGAATATAGACAATTACATAATAAAAAATCAAAAATAAATATTTAAATAAAACAAAAATACTTCAGAAAGCAATATTTATAATTGCTAATAAACATCTCAAATTTGTATAAAATTATGTTCTGATCACATTTTCTAGCAGTTTATAATTTTGTTTTTAACTGTTCAGTGAACATTAATAAATTTTGTGTATTACTTAATTACATAGTGTTTACTATGTATAGAAAAAATTGAAGTTTCTGGCAACGTTTTTTCAAGGTTTAAGTTAGATTTAAAGAGGAATTTTATGAATCCTCCATAAGAAGACGTGTTAAAAGGTGCAAAACTTCAAATTGCTATAATTTTTAAACGATGAAGTGAATTGAACCCAAACTATGATAATTGCTTTAATCTAGTAAAAACCATGTTTTGTTAACGTTTCAAGAATTTCTGAACGTTTTCATATACCTCCAGATCATCCTTAATGTGAAACCAGAGTTCGCAGGCAAAAAACGTCAAGAATGATTTTATTGTCGAGAATTTATCAATCTATAACTTCGATCTGATGTATATACATCATGTTTTACGAGTTGTGCAATACGTGGGACCAACAACTATAATTCGCAGTGTAGTAAATGTATTATTAACTAGAGAGCACCACAAACATGTATTTCTAGTTACGTTTCCTTACATGAATTGTGTGTTATCTGAAACGCATATAAAGCGAAATGGTATCGAAAGAAATGATCCGAAGTCGCTTCATAAAAATTCGTTTTATCGGGTTATCCAGAGACAGGCGTGAAAATTTGGAACGTCCGCGTGAACTACCGAGCAACTTCTCGGACCGCTTCGGGCTCGGTCAATAATTACACTGTCAAGTAATTAGCCGATACGATCTACTAAGAGCTAAGAAGATAGGTTGCGCCGAGGAGACAAAAGAATGTCAGGAACTCTATTATAGGCAGGGTAGCCCGTTCTATTAAACCCATTATTTTTATATCAGCTCGTAAACGGCAGCCCCGATTGTTACAGTTTTATAGGTAGCACAATCAACTGATATCGTTGGTAGGGTTACGAGGGAAACTTCGCTGTCAAAACGGTTCTAATTTTAAACAAGAATCTCTACGTCATTCGGCGGTAAGTACTTTACATCTGCAGCCTCAAAGTTGCAAAATCATCTCCATAAATTGTTAAAACTTTATAATCTTGCAGTAACGTTACTTGTTACGATTCATCTTAGATGCAAAAGGGAATCGGAAGGGATCGTAACTCTTTCGAAAATCCGCGCTATTAAATGGATCGAAGCTTCGAACGCTGGGATAAAACTTTTTATCATAGACAGGGGAAATTTATGGCGGACCGCATGTGCATTTTATAATAATTACACGTAAATCGAAACGTGCAATCACATTATTGAGAAATTACCAAGATCGTGATTTTAATATCAACAACGTACAGGTACGGTCGGAAATGTACGCGTACCTACTTACACCCAGTAGATGTATGTATATACACATACGTGTGTACATAGTGGGTACATATACGCATATAACGAATTTTGTGGAACGACAAGGCGGTATCCGCGGGAATACTGCCTAATAGGAAGAGCCAATAACAGGGTTGGATGTTAACGATGGAAGGAGCGATGTTCGTTAATTATTTACAAGTTTATCGATGCATCGAATGCAGCGTCGCGTGAAGTAAAATTGACGCGAGCTACGCTAAAAATTGGCGAGCGGCTGCGACGGGCCAATTTCTTCGTTCCGCAACGATTATTTCCAGATTCCCGAAGTGAAGCGTATTGAATAAATACAATAATTGAATCTAGCTGACAGATATTATTTCGCTCTTATAAAAAAATTCCTTTCCTCGACGCGATTTCATTTGGAAGGACCCATTTAATCCCGTTCTGTAAAAAATAAACGAGTACAATGTGGCGATATTCCTTCGTCATTAAAGAGAGTACACAGTAGCTCGCGAAAGTGTTCGAAAACGTGTAAGTATAAAGACTGACATAGAAAGTATATACTATATGTGTTAGACTTAAGTCTTATAGATAGTATTGTAATTACTATAAGACACAAGTATTATAGGATTGTGTAACGAAGGATAGTTTGCAACGAATATAAAAGTAAAGATAATAACTTTTGGAATAGAGTGTTTTTTTTTCGACGAGAGTAAATTCAATGTATGTATGTGGGTCGGAAGAACATATACAGAAATGAATATACAGAAACATTCATTAAATAGGTATATAGAAACGTTCAGAAATTCTTAAGACGTTAACAAGACATAGTTTTTACTATATTAAAGCAATTATCAAAGTTTGGGTTCGATTCACTTCATCGTTTAAAAATTATAACAATTTAAAGTTTGCAGATGTTTGCAGTTAGATGTTTTGGAGGTATATAAAAACGTTCAGAAATTCTTGAAACGTTAACAAAACATAGTTTTTATTATATTAAAGCAATGATCAAAGTTTCGGTTCGATTCACTTCACCGTTTAAAAATTATAGCAATTTGAAATTTGCACATTTTAACACGTCTTCTTATAGAGAATTCATAAAATTCCACTTCAAATCCTATTTAAACCTTGAAAAAACGTCGCCAGAAACTCAAATTTGAAATGATGAGTCTCAACTTTTTATTATTTTAATTATTTTTTAAAAGACATATTCCTACAGCTAATTTTCTACAGCATCTTCTAGCAACAACTTACCTTTAAACGTGGAACATTCCATGAGTTATAACGTTAAAAAAATCACAATCTTTAAATTTCAAGAATTGTTTCCTACAAAACTACAAGTTCTACGAAAAAAACTCATAGATAACTTTTTGCTTAAAATTTCTTAAAGAATATGAAATAATTTTTTCAAATAAAAAAACGGCAAATTTAAAAAAAAAGCGAGTTGCTTAATTTCAGGGGCCATTTTTTAACGATTAATAACTAATTAACGAGGCTTCGAACGAAAAATTAGTATTGTTTAGTTTCGGTTTATTTTCGTCTCTAGAATCAGTCCTTAAATTATTGACCATGGATCCTGAAACACCCTGTATAAAACTTTGTAAAAGCAATAATGATTTATTGTTTTATTATTAATTTTTTAATGCTTAATAACTAAGTAACGAAGCTTTACGAACGAAAAATTAGTATTGCTTAGTTTCGGCTTATTTTCGCCTCTAGAATCACCCCTTAAAGTATTGACCATGGATCCTGAAACACCCTGTATAATGAATCGTCAGAAGGTACAAAAACGAAACCGACATATGCGAAGGTGGTGCAACGTATTTATAGGTGATGAAAATTGAAAGAGAGTAGAAGAGAACGTAAGGCAGGACAGAGATCGCAATAGAGGGAAAGGTAGGAGGGGGGAATTTCACGAGGGGTAAAAATGCCTAGACGTGCAGGTTGTGACGCAAACCTGAGGCAGTCTTCAAAACTAAAAGGCTGCGGTGGTTGCTGACGCTGTTGTAAGTAACAGATAGGTCTGGGTAATTGCTTCACTTAACGAGAAACACGTTCGACCCTTGCGTTCGTTTCCGTTCTAACAGAATCCGATATTTAACCGTCGTGCCGCCTGATATAGTTCGGTATATTCCGTATTTTACAAGGTCTTTCGCCGCGCTCGTTTGCCCGGCCTGACATCTCCTGGTCTGATCTGGTCTGCGCCCCGGCGTGACCTCGCTTCGCTTGGCCTTCGCGCGAACGTTCAAGGACCTTCGTTACCACGTTCAAGGAATTTCTCTCCTCCGGAACGTGCCCTTTCTCCGTTTCGAATCTCGCGGCACACAATTTTTCCTCGTCAAGTTTAATTATGTACACATGCAACGCGACAACGTAAAAAAGAGATCAAGCGAAATTATTTTCCTCTCTTATATATTATGTAATTACGTGAGTAAATCGTATGAAAATCGTAAAAAGTTTGTCTTTTTAAATTATAGTCACAAGTCATATACGGATATATATCATATCACTAATATATCACTAATCATATACAAATATACAGGGTGTTCCACGCAACTGGGACAGGCTGCAGCTCCTAAACGATTAGGAATAGAAGATGTTATAAGAAAAAGTTAAATGGTATCAGACGGTGCATAACATGCATCTAATTTTATGCACAAAAGTGCATCGGTGCATAAAAAAAATGCAACTGCAACTTTTTTTTAAATCGGAACATACGTTTTTTTATGCTCTACATAAAAGTACTAACATACTTACGCTCTAAACTTATTCATTGGGAAATTATTTGATATGATTGGACTATTACATCAAATGTTCGAACGGTCCTCCATTATAGTCCAAACACTTTTCCATCCGCTTCTTGACGTTACGCAGTACATTCCTGATGTTCGTTTCCGTAATTTTGGATATTTCTTCCTGAATGCACTGTCGAAGCTCCACAAGATTAGTAATTAGTCTCAGTACCTGTCCCAGTTGCGTGAGACACCCTGTATACATAACCATTTTAAAGCGAAACAGGAGAAATACTGTTAGTTGACAAAATGTATCATAGAAATGTGTACACATTGCATGAAAGAATTGTTGGCGTAAGAGTGGCCGAGGTTGAATTGTAGGAAAGAGAAGCTCTAGGTCTAGCGATCTGGATGTAACTCGCCGAAGAAGAGGAAACACCGTAAACATATGTCCCTCATGGGGTATTTAATTCAGGAACGCAGACAGTGCTCGAATTGCCGAGTTGGCCCCCTCTGCCGTTGGTAGCCGTGGAGGAGGGAAGAGGAACGGCGGGAAATTTAGTATGGAGGAGTAGGTGAAGGAAGGCTGCCTCCTAAAGGAGCGGCCACGATCTTCCGCAGCGCCGCCGTTGCCTTTTCCTTGGACTTGGACTTGCCAGTAAATACTGGAAGCGAAGGGGGGGGGGGGCTACCTCAGGGACCGTACTGCTACTCTACCGAGTTTACACATCCCTCTCTACCTCCTATCTGTCTTTTCCTTCCCCGTCGACTCGACCGATAAGGAGCTAAGGAAAGATTTTACACTAGGGCGGAGAGTAAAAAGCAATGCCGCGAGGGTCTTGTACGACCGGCGGAATCCTTTTGTCAACACGGCGTCATCTTCCATTCGGCTTGGATAGACCCCAGCCCAGTCGAGATATTGCACCTACTTATATCCTTTGCCTTTAATCGATTCTTCGAGAAACCTCGCGGTCGCGTACAAAATTCGAATTTCGACATCTTCACTTTCGAGACTAATCTGTAGTCGAAGGAGGATGTTCGATTCTCTTTAAAGAATCGATTTTTGAATCGTTTCTGAATCGAAAAGATGAGAATCGATTCTGTTAAAAAATCGAAATCAAAGAATCGATTTTGCAAGATTTAACGTGATGGGCCGGATGCGGGTCGCGGATTGGCCAGTCCCGTCCTAAAACGTGAACCACCGTTAAACGATACGATCCGAAAGCGTGTTACCTGGCCATCAGATTGGTGTGTCATGACGCGTCATTGTCGCACGATCGAGCAAGTGGACGTGCGCGCACAGTTGAGTAACTTGGGACCATTATAAAGGTGCGTGTGCCGCGGCCCGTTTGAGTCAAGGGGGAACGGAACGGACACAGCCGAGTAAAGTAGGGAACGATGAGGGGGCGGTAACGGGAGGAAACAGTGGCCTTAATACCGGCAGGAGTTCAAAGCTGGACCCAGCAACAACGCATCTAATTACTTGGTTCCTCCGTGGTCTGTGGCACGGCGAATTTACATCTTGTTTGTTCGAGCACCTGTACCGAACTATACCGCTATCTACCCATTCATCCCCACCCCACCGATGTAGATTGGATACTGCCTATAAACAAGCAATTGCCTTTGACTCTGAATGCTCTGGCTGCCTGCAGAAAGTCTAACCGCCACAGAGTAGCAATATCTTGACCAGGTTTGTGTCATGCCCACCGGCTATGGCTACCCCGATACCGTATACTCTTTCCAACCCCCCTACAACTCTGCCCACCCATCTCTCCCGTTCCCCCGTGTCTTTCGTCAATCTCTGCATAGTTTAATTACGTTCCAGCAACCGACTTCGGGGCTAATTAGAAATTGCGTTCGGTTAAAGATGTTCGATTCCGATTCGATTCTTCAAAAAATCGATTTTTTTGTCTAAATCGATTCTTTGGTATTCGATTCTCCCCAGAATCGATTCTTTGGTATTCGATTCTCCCCAGAATCGATTCTTTGGTATTCGATTCTCCCCAGAATCGATCCTTTGATGTAAGAATCAACAACCGATGTTTAGCCCTCTGGGAAATTAAAATCCCTAGTGAAATTACGAAGCTTCCAATTAGAGCACTACTATATCTAACTATCTATAATAGTTATCTATGCTGTAATTTACGCTTGATGCGTAGGTTTTCTTTAATCATTATTCATAATTTAAAGCATTATTTAAATCAGCCACTACTAGATCGTAAAGATGATCCCATAAATTATTGGTTTAGATAGCAAACAATTTATCCAAGTTTGAACGCTATCGCCAAAAAATATCTACCGATTGTAGCAACATCTGTGCCTTCCGAACGGCTGTTCTCTAAAGCGGGAAATATTTTAACCGATCATCGAAATAGATTGACACCTGAACATTTGTACCAATTATTATTTTTAAATTCTTCATCACTTAATGAATGATAATTAAATAATTGAAATAAATGACCATCACTTAATTGCCATTCGTTAAGTGATAAAGAATTCAAGAGAAGTAAATAAATGATATTTGGTTTCTTGAACACAATGTCCTTCAATAGCACCTATCCATATATCAAACACCAAATAAAAAGAAACGAATTTATTTATATATTTACATCGTTTCTCTAAAAGAATGGATTCTGCAAGAAAATACAAGAGAACATTTAAGAAAAAATTTGTTCGGAATAGAAGAATCCATTCCGCAAGAATCGAAGAATCGATCCTTGCAGAATCGATTCTTTCATTTCGATTTTTTTAAAGAATCGATTCTTGGATTCCGATTCAGGATCGATTCGAAAATCGATTCTTTGTGGAGAATCGAACATCCTTACGATCGGTACACCATTGTTAACTGCGTTAGGCGAACTAACCTCTAAAGCCTCAATTGAAAAAACGACGCGTACAGCATTAAAGCGTCGTCCAGAATAGACGGAAGACGGATGATGGAAGACGGGCGCATGCGCATAGATTCAAACGGAATCGGTATCGCAAGACGCAACGATCTCTTCCGTCGTTCCGTCTTGAAGCCGTGCACGTCAAAATACATTTGACAGTTGTGATGACAAAAGGTACTTTTTTACGGCCCGACTCCAAAAATTACGTGAAAGTTACGGTACGGTACGGTACGGTCCGTGAGTGTGAACGGACCCCAAGAGGCACATCGCGTAACGAAGTGCAGGGATGGTTGCAGCATCTCGGATTCGGTGAGATTCGAAGTAGGTACATTTTGAAAAGTTAACAAGGCGCCGCGGCTTTTGATAATGTAGGCCGCAAGTGAACAATACTCTCGTCGTCAGCTTATTTTCCGCGTCCGACCAATCCTTTAGTTTCGTCTCTGAAGGAACGTTGGAAGCTCTCAGCAGATATGCAACATCGGATGAAGCCTCACGCTCGAGCAAAGACGCGCATTTCCACTATTTCTCCCTCTCGTTTTTTTCATTTTTCTTCTTCTTCATCTGTTGACGACATCAACAAAGTAGTTATCTACTTTTATTCTGCTCAGTTATATCGCACGTTCCTCCCTTCTTCGCAGAATTCATTTACGAACATGTCAATTTTTTCGTACTACGTTCTTTTGTTGTACGTTAACAGTTTCAATTCGATTCCTGTGTTTCTGATTATTGAACATGTCACGTCAAATGGATCACTATTTCGAGTAAGATCAATTATGATGTTCAATTGAAAGAGACACCTCGCGGATTAATATCCAAAGAGCAACTCTCTTTAGAATTGAGAAGGGCAGAGTAACAGTGCGTCGTGCTTGGAGACAGAGTGTAATCAGCGTGAAATGTTTCTTTCACGGCGATCTTGGCTCATACATTTGATGTAGTCCATGTACTTTTGTCGGGTGAACAACAGTGGCGTAGGAAAGATAGAAAAATTGCGAAATAACGTCGTTGTCGTATCAACTAGTGACTCTATCGACTTATTTCAACTATCAGCCATTTAGTAATTAAGCGGATCATACTATCGATTGTTTAGTCGATAGTTTTTAGTCGGCTGAAATATCGTTTTTGTGGTTATGCGTCTGCATCATGTTCATAATCTATGGCATTCTATCGTCTACTTAAAGAATATGAAATAATTCTTTCAANCTTGAAGCCGTGCACGTCAAAATACATTTGACAGTTGTGATGACAAAAGGTACTTTTTTACGGCCCGACTCCAAAAATTACGTGAAAGTTACGGTACGGTACGGTACGGTCCGTGAGTGTGAACGGACCCCAAGAGGCACATCGCGTAACGAAGTGCAGGGATGGTTGCAGCATCTCGGATTCGGTGAGATTCGAAGTAGGTACATTTTGAAAAGTTAACAAGGCGCCGCGGCTTTTGATAATGTAGGCCGCAAGTGAACAATACTCTCGTCGTCAGCTTATTTTCCGCGTCCGACCAATCCTTTAGTTTCGTCTCTGAAGGAACGTTGGAAGCTCTCAGCAGATATGCAACATCGGATGAAGCCTCACGCTCGAGCAAAGACGCGCATTTCCACTATTTCTTCCTCTCGTTTTTTTCATTTTTCTTCTTCTTCATCTGTTGACGACATCAACAAAGTAGTTATCTACTTTTATTCTGCTCAGTTATATCGCACGTTCCTCCCTTCTTCGCAGAATTCATTTACGAACGTGTCAATTTTTTCGTACTACGTTCTTTTGTTGTACGTTAACAGTTTCAATTCGATTCCTGTGTTTCTGATTATTGAACATGTCACGTCAAATGGATCACTATTTCGAGTAAGATCAATTATGATGTTCAATTGAAAGAGACACCTCGCGGATTAATATCCAAAGAGCAACTCTCTTTAGAATTGAGAAGGGCAGAGTAACAGTGCGTCGTGCTTGGAGACAGAGTGTAATCAGCGTGAAATGTTTCTTTCACGGCGATCTTGGCTCATACATTTGATGTAGTCCATGTACTTTTGTCGGGTGAACAACAGTGGCGTAGGAAAGATAGAAAAATTGCGAAATAACGTCGTTGTCGTATCAACTAGTGACTCTATCGACTAATTTCAACTATCAGCCATTTAGTAATTAAGCGGATCATACTATCGATTGTTTAGTCGATAGTTTTTAGTCGGCTGAAATATCGTTTTTGTGGTTATGCGTCTGCATCATGTTCATAATCTATGGCATTCTATCGTCTACTTAAAGAATATGAAATAATTCTTTC